>BSBK01007939.1:635000-912500 GCA_027943335.1 Chamaecyparis obtusa
ACCCATCACTTAAGTGATTTAATATAAAGTCAATTTACAACTTAATATTAAATCCTTTGCCATTTAATTAATATATAACCACTAAAAACTGAATAACTCCCTCAAAAATGTGAATCTGACTTAATTGTCTAAAACTAGAGTTGGCATAATAGTTTCCCATGTGACAAATAATACTTTTAAAAATAGTAGGGGTCTACCTCTATGACTCTAAAAGTTGCTAAAAATAGCAAAACTCAAACAAACAGAGTCTAAAACCTCTCCATACCAAATCAAGGGTACTGGGCTCTGCAAAAGTCAAACCATTAGATAAGCATATATCCTCTATGCATAAATTGACCCTCTCTTTGTCTCTACTAGCCTACGAGGGTCCAATGATAGGCTAATCAATAGCTAGAATGATCTCTCTAGCTAGAAGGGGACATCATAGTCTGCCCTTCCTAAAATTGCTTGACATCAATAAATCTCAACTCTGGATGTTGTAAAATCTCCTCATTCTCCCAAGTGGTATCCTCAACCGACACGTCCTTCTATTTCACCAAGTACTCCTTGATGGTACACCTCCTCAAATTCCTTTCCCTAAACTCAATGATAGCTTCTAGAACTAAAACCAACTTCCCCTCATCATCCAAGGGTGGAAGCACTATAGAAGGAATAATCAAATTTCCTAACACCTTTTTGAGACATGACACATGAAAAACATTATGGACTCTTCTCTCTACAAGAAAATCCAACTCATAAGCCACCTCACTGACTCTCTTGATCACCCTGAAGGGTCCATATTATTGTGGCTTAAGTTTCTTGGTACCACTCTTTTTGAGAGTGGACTGGCGATAGGGTTGCAACATCAAATAGACCATATCCTCTACCTCAAAAGTCTGCTCAATCCTCTTTTGATCTGCATATTGCTTTTGCTGATTTTGTGCCTTAGTGATGTTCTCCTTAAGAGCCTTAATAATGTCCTATCTCTCCTATAAAAAATCTCTAGCATTAGGCACTCTACTATCAGTCAATAATAGATCCATCAAAATTTGGTGCCTCATACCCATATAATGCCATGAAAGGTGACATCTGGATATATATGTGATAAGTGGAATTGTAGCAATACTCACATAGATAAATCCACTTAACCCAATTCATTTGTTGCCCTTCTATGTAGTTCTTGAGGTATCCCTCCACCCATTTATTGACTATCTCAGTCTCTCCATCTATCTGGGGGTGGTAACTAGTACTCAAAGTGAGCTCCATCCCACACAATGTGAATAACTCCTGCCAGAAGTGACTCATAAACCTATTGTCCCTATCACTGACTATGCTCCAAGGTAAGCCATGCAACCTAAATACCTCACAAAAGAATAACTCTTCTACCTACATAGAAGTGTATGTAGCCATGATCAGAAAGAAGTGGGCAAACTTTGTAAGATGATCAACAACAACATATATGTAGTCTCTCTCCTAAGCTCTAGGCAAACCTGTGATGAAGCCCATAGATAGGCATTCCCACTTCCTATCAGGAATCAGAAGTGGCTGTAACAAACCAGCTAGGTAAGAGTGTTCTTGCTTATTCTATTGGCAGGTGGGACATTCTCTAACATAATGCAACACCTCAGCTTTGAGACCTTTGCAAGAAAAGTGCTCTCTAATCTATTGGTAATTTTTGTAGAAACTAGGATGTCCTACCATAGGTGAATCATGATAAGTCCTCAACACCATCCTTCTCACCTCTGATCCTAGAACCAAATAAATGTCCCCTTTGTAAATAATAAACTCATTCACAGAGGTATAGTCACTATCCTAAACGACTCCATCTATAAATCCTAATGCCCATGTATCCTTTGCATATTCTACGAGGATCAAGTGTTTCCAATCCTCAGATATGGCTGTCATCATACTCAAATGAGGTCTATGTGACAAGGTGTCTACTACAACATTTTGTGTTCCCTTGAAATAGGCAATGTCAAAATTATATGAATGTAATGTACTTACCCATTTCTGTTGTCTGTCATTAAGATCTCGCTGCCCTAGGAAATGCTCCAGGCTGTTGTGGTCTATTTTTATGCAAAATTTTATACCCACTAAGTATTGCTTGAATTTGGCCAAATCATGAACTATGGCTAGCATTTCCTTATCATAAATATTGAATCTCCTCTTAGATTCCTTGAGCTTCCTACTCTCATATACAATTGGGTGCTTGTCCTGCATAAGCACTGCTCCAACACCCTCCCCAGATGCATCACAATGTAGCTCAAATGGTTTGCTAAAATCTAGCAAAGCTAACACTGGGCAAGAAGTCATTAACTCCTTGAATTTATCAAAACACTCCTGTGCCTCAAGAGTCCACTAGAAATCCCCTTTTCTCATCAAGTCTGTCAAGGGTGCTTCATGCCTAGAATATTTGCTGACAAATTTCCTATAGAACTCACACAAACCCAAAAATCCCCTCAACTGTATAAGGTTCAATGGAGTAGCCCACTCAACAATAGCACAAATATTTTTAGAATCCATGCGTACACCTTGTGCACTGATAATATGACCCAAATACAATAACTCTGATAATCCCAAATCACATTTTGACTCCTTTGCATACAAGGAATCTTTGCTCAAAATTCTCAACACTGTATCCAAGTGTTGCAAGTGCTCATCCCATGTTTTACTGTAAACAAGGATGTCATCAAAGAAAACAAAAATGAATTTCCTCAATTGAGCCTGGAAGACCCTCTTCATTGTGTACTAGAAAGTAGTTGGAGCATTAGTTAGCCCAAATGGTAGAGCTACAAACTCAAAGTGACCACAATGACATTTGAATGTTGTCTTCTCTATATCCTACTCCCTAACTCAGATCTGATGATATCCTGATCTCAAATTGATCTTCGAAAAGAAGCAAGCACCATGAAGCTCATCTATCAATTTGTCTATCCAAGGAATGGAGTGCCTATTCTTTATTATTTTTTTGTTCAAGATCCTATAATCAATGCACATCTCGAGCGTTCCATCCTTCTTCTTCACTAGTACTATTGAATAAGTGAAGGGAGATTTACTTGGTCTAATATGGCCCATAGCTGGTAACTCCTTGATGGTCTTTTCTATTTAATCCTTCAATATTTTTGGATTCCTATATGGTGTAATCATAATGGGTTTGGCACCCTCCTCCAACTCAATGATGTGCTCAATACCTCTATCAGGAGGACTACTTGGTGGAATGTCATTAAACACCTTACTATGCTTGATTCTCAACACCTATATGTTTGGATGATACTCTGAATGTTGTTTCCCCTATGATGGCATCAAAGTGCAATGGGCTGCCCACTTAACCTGGTCATGTCTCAATAAGCTCCCCATGTGTTTGTAAGACATCATCCTAAAATTACTATCATAGATGGCCTTAAGTATATGTGTCTTTCCATCTGACTGGAACTTCATCTCCATGTCTCTCAAATCGAGGGTGAACACTCAAATGTTATGCAACCAAGTCATACCAAGTACTAGATCTGTGTCACCCATGTTTACAACATAAAAATCAGCTTTGAAGTCAAAGTTATTAATCATCATGGATAGACCTATAATCTTCCTGTCACATTTGAGGATGTAGCCATCTAGTACCCTCACTCTCAGACCCTCAAACTATTCTGTCTAAATCCCATGCCTCTCAACCAACTTGGAATCAATAAAATTATGAGTGGCACTTGTATCGAGTAAGGTGATAACTCATTGCCCTACCAACACTCCTCTCATTCTGAATGATCCCTCTTGTTGTACATTGGTGAGATAGTCCTCCTTAAGTCTACCCTTAGTCCTTTTATCACCAGTAGTCATTTGGTTCAACTTTGCATCATTTGTGTTTTCCTTTTCTTTATTTGATTCCTCATTTTTAGATTGTTGGTCCAAATTTTCAGAATCAGAATGCCCATAGTAAGCCCACATAACCTTGTTTTCTTTTCCCTTGGGTCTTAAAGGAAAATATTGGTTCATGTCATAAGGTCCTTTGCAATAGAAACATAATTTATTCTTCCGTAAATCATTAAGTGTTTCCCTGTCAAGAGGTGCAAAAGATTTATCTCTAATTTTGTGTTTAAATTTAGTCATCTCTGGTTTCTTAAAGAATGGCTTATTGTCCTTGCTAGAGGAAGTTTCCTTGGGCTGAAATTTATTTACTAGGGTTTCATGCTCCATGCTTCTAGGTTTCTTCATAGCATCATTCAATGTGAAAGGATCAAAATTCTTTACCCAGCCTCTAACTAGTTCAGACAAGCCTTCAGTAAATAATACTATCAACCTCCTCTCTGATATGTCTGGCACCATAAATGAGGACCATTGAAACTCATTAATAAAATTCTCTAAGCTCCCTATCAGTTTGAGCTATACCGGGTCTCTAAATTAGACCTCTAGATCTTTCTTGTTAAACCTCTCAACCATTCTATCTACGAAGTCCTGGTAAGAAGTCACCTGGTTGTGTTGAAGAGTGATCAACGCCCATGATACCACCAATCGTGTGCTACTCCCTCCAAATGTAAGGTGGCATATTTTATTGCCTCAATCTCTGTCATAGGCCTCAACTCTAAGAAGGTATCAAGCTTGTGGATCCAAGCTTGCACTGTCAATCTACCACTACCATCAAAAGTGGACAAGGAAAACTTTCTTGTAGCATTCTTCAGTTCATTATTTTTCCCCCTAGGTCTCTTGTCCTATCTAAAGGCACGATAGTATTTTCTCCTTTGGTTCAAAAACCTTTCAGAGGTCATCCTTTCTCACACATGTGGGGCCAATAGTTCCCATTCATCATTTTCAGCCATAAGGATATCTGCAAACATCTCATCCCCAACTTCCTCTATTGGATCTTGCATTGGTTCCTCCCTAACAAAGGTAGGACATGTGGGTGTATCTATTGTCCTAGAGTCTATTCTTTGTGCTTGTGGAGAACCTATAACACTCATGTTCCCAATCTTGTCTTGCTGTCCAGGGTTCATGGGCTCCATCATAGTGGTAAGAGCATGCAACACCTGAGCTACATATTATTTCCCTATAGCCATGGCTCTATAAAAATATTTGGTCTCTTGTTCTTCATTGTTCCTATTTACCCTAGTTGGGTTGTCATCCCGCCTGTCACCCATGGTGATCGACTGTGGTTCTAAGACATGTTCACCGTCAAGTAAGGCTCTCCTGCATATGTAATACATGTGTGGACCAACTCCCTCTAGCTGCATATAATTACTAAACCCTCATGATGGCAGGATTTAGCTCTAATAACACTGTAAGAACCCCAAATTGGTCCTCAATTGCTGCAAACATTTATCTCAATTTGTTGTTTGAAAGTTTATGAATTTTTTGGATATTCAAGGGTTTTAGAAATAAAAAGCAAATATATAATAATCTAAAATTCTGAAACTATTCAATTAACTGTTGTAACATCTATTTATTTTCCAAATGAAATACACAAGGAAATCAAGACAATCCTATATTGAAAAATGATTAACAAAGGGAACTATGAAATGCATAAAAAAACTTGGGAGAATACACTAGCTACTGCAGGAACTTATTTATTTCAACTCTACAATGTTGTGGTTGTAAATTTGAAAGAAGATAATGGTTGTGACTTATTCCTCCATAAAACTATAATTAAATACTATCTTCTTCTTCTTGCTATTGAAACTAATATTGCTTCAAAGCACAAATAGTCTATGGATGAAACTCTCTGAAATTCCAAATTCACTAGATATTTCACCAGCTCAAGTGGATACACTTAGAAGAACTATGTTCTTCAATGGAAAAGTTGAAACCCCTTCTCAGAGCTCAAAATCACAATGATCAATTTGCAAGATAATAATGGATGTTTTCCTTCTTCTCCCATCAAGCTTAAATAGGCTTTCCAACCCTAAATCACAATTCCTTGGAATGCTGCGATTTCTTTCTTTAAGGCATTAAAAATAAAACCATTAAATAAATTTAATGATTTAGACTTAGGAAAATGTGCCAATAAATTAATACATTAACTTGGCCCCCTTTATGATACTTAAACCCATCACTTAAGTGTTTAATATAAAGTTAATTTACAACTTAATATTAAATCATTTGGCATTTAATTAATATATAACTACTAAAAACTTAATAACTCCCTAAAAAATGTGAATCTGACTTAACCGTCTGAAACTAGAGTTGGCATAATAATTTCCCATGTGACCAAATAATATTTCTAAAAATAGAAGGGGCCCACCTTTATGATTCTGAAAGTTGCTAAAATAGAAAAACCCAAACAAACAGAGTTTGAAACCTCTCCATACCAAATCAAGGGTACTGAGCTTTGCAAAATTCAAACCATCAAATAAGCATATCTCCTCTGTGCACAAATTGACCCTCTATCCATCTCTACTAGCCTAAGAGGGTCCAATGATAGGCTAATCAATAGATAGAATGATGTCTCTAGCTAGAAGGAGACATCACACCAAAACTCATGCACGAGGCACACTCAACTGGCCTCTTTGACAAGAGCATGGATTCCATGGTGAATCTGATATCAATAACCAAAAACCACTTAAAGGCTACAATCACATGATTAATTTCCAACCCCAAATTACACGTAAATCCAATAAATGCTCATGGACTAAAATTTAGTCCTGAAGGATGTCACCATTGACGATCCTTCAAAAATGACTAAAAATTCAAACTTTGAATAAAAAAAAAAAAGAGAAAACCCTTTTTTCTAGTACACCCAACAACACATTCATCCAATAAAATTTCCATTTCAGGAACACATGGAAAAGAAGACAACATATCACCACAAAATCCATATATTGAAAATACTTAAAGCATGAAATAAACATGGAAGTCCAAATGAGCATGAAATAACTCAAACACGTGGGAAAAAACATAAAAAACATTCCATGGATCATTTACATCAAATAAACAACAATTCAAATGAGAAATGGATGAGTTTTGAGGAAAACCTACCTCACAAAATGGAGAAAACAAAAAATGAAGAAGAAAATATAAAACCCCACGAAATCAAATAAAATCTTTGGAAAAGAGGAGCAATCCTGACATGAACTCAATGAGCCAATGCCAACAAAAATTTGGCAAGTGAATCAAACCATGCACAAAAGCATGCGATTGCTGGTTTAGATTATGTTGCCAATATTTCTTAGAAATATTCTTTACAATTTATAATACAAATTTGTTAATCTTTGAATTTTGTACATACATATTCAAATAAAATTTCTTGTTTGTTATATGTACACTTTTTCTACTTTATATAATTTTAAATATCTTGTTATGTGTACATTTTTTTTTTTGAATTGTTATATATTATAGATTTATATATTCAAATAAAAATATCTTGTAAATTGTATAGTTTTTCTACTTTGTGCAATTTTGACTTTTAATAAAGGCAACCTACCATTTTGAGAAGTTTTTACCATACATAAAATTGTAGATGAAAAATAATTCTCAAAATTATTAGAAAAGGTAATCAATATATACATTTAACGAATTATGATTTTTAAGATACATTTTTTTCTTGCTTGGATACATTATCGGCAGTATGAGTCAAAAGTATTACAAAATGTTAGACTTGTTCTACAATTCATATTTATAATCAATTAGCTTAGAGGCAACCAAAATATTCAACAAAATTGTTGTATTTGATATATTTTGACGAATGTCTATACTCCATCCAATATTTGTCATTTTGATATTAGTAGGAAGTAAATATGAAATGGCTACTCATCAATTATAATTGTTCAAGATGAACAAGTGGCATGTACTACTTGATAATTTTTTTTTATAATGAATAGTTGTGGACATCTCTATTTAAAAGAGAATAACAATACATATATTCACAAAGACATATGTGAGAGGATATAAAATCATGTGCATAGAGATATATGAAGTAGAACCTCAAAACGATAAACACAACATTTTAAACATGAAAGTCACTAAGCAACAAGAGCAACAACAAAAGAAAATTGTGGGTCCAGGTCATTTAGCTTGTTCCATACTTCAATTGGATCTATAGTAACATTAAGGTCTCACAAAATTTCATTGAACTATTTTTTTTCTATTTTAAATAAAATATAATTTGAAAATAGATTAATTTAATGTCTCTTAACATGAACGTTAATTCATTCTTGCATTCATTCAAAGTTAATAAAAAAAAAAATACAAGTCTTTAAATAAAACTTGAAATTTATTAAAATCTCTCCATGCATCCCAACAAAAGTATTGAAACTTTTAAAAAGGAGAGAATACATTTATATATTCAAATAAAAATGTCTTGTAAATTGTATAGTTTTCTATTTTGTATAATTTTGACTTTTAATAAAGGAAACCTACCAGATCTTGAGGAGTTTTTACTATGTGTAAAATTGTAGATGAAGAATAATTCATAACATTATTAGAATAGATCATTATTATATACATTTAACTAATTATGGTTTTATAGATACAATTTTTTTGCTTGGATACATCATTGGTGGTATTAGATAAAACTATTACAAAAGTTAGACTTGTTCTACATTTCACATTCATTATGAATTAGCTTAGAGGCAATCAAAACATTCAATAAAATTCCTCTATGTAATATACTTTGACAAATGTCTATACTCTGTCCAAAATCTCTCATTTTGATATTAATTGGAAGTAAATATTAAATGGCTACTCATCAATGATAATTGTTTGAGATGAAATAGTGACATGTACTACTTCATTAAAAAAAATTAATGAATAGGTGTGGGCATCTCTATTTAAAATAATAACAATACACATTCACAAAAAAAGTAGGAGGATATAAAATCATGCTTTTAGAGCTAGGAGAAGAGCACCAGTACCCGCACACCACTATACGTTGGATTTCGACGATTTTATTTTTGTTGTCTTCGTATGTGAGTTGACACCTTAAAAAAATGTGTGTTGCCTTCTAGGTATTGATGAAACTCCCCATAGAGATCAGCAAGTGTTCAATGATCATAAAGTGGTCATTTCAAAGTGTCATCCGCTACCCATTCAAAGATGCACCAATAGTCATTCACTAAAAAATGTCAATACTTGTGGAGAAATGTCCCAATAGTGGTGCATGAACAGGCCAATTACTAACGAAAAAAGCTAAAAAATGATCGATTATTGATACACGTGTTAACATTTTTGGGGCTCCTTTAAAATTAGTAATTGGGAGTCAAGTGTGCATGGAGTATATGGTTATTGGAATACATTGAGTTACTAGTGCTCTTCCCATATATAAAGTAGAACCTTAAAAATATATACGCAATAAACATAAAAGTCACAAGTGACAAGAGCAACAACAAAAAAAGATTGTGGGTCCCAATCATCTATCTTATCCCATTCATCAACCAGATCTATAGTAACATTAAGAAGGTCCCATGATTAATTTGATGTCACTTAACATGAATGTCATTAAAAATCCTTCAATCATGTATTCATTAAAAACACCAATATAAAAAATTAAATTTTTAAATAAAACTTAGATATTTTCAAATAAAATCCGTGCATCCCAAAAAAATGGGAGAATTCTAAGGTAGAAAACAACATAATATCAACAAAAAAAATAAAATTGTAACTTCCAAAAAGGAAAGAAGACTCAAATATCAACAAGGTGAAGACTTTAGGGGTATCCTGGGGGTTAAAAATCTTGGAGATAAGCACGCCAACTCATCATACAACTCATTAATGGGAGCAGTTAGAAAGTGACAGCAATACTGCAAAAAGAAACACAAAACCATTCGCCACCAAAATTTGCAGCCGATTATGACGAACCCCCCACCGTAGCCCACTGTTTTCTCTTCTACTCAACTCCACAAACGGAAAAAACTTCTCCCATAGTTTTGATGAAAACAAGGAATATTTCATACATGTTATATGCATATAAGGCCTTTTTTTCTCTGTATCATTATCTTCCCTTTGAACTTCCTATTTTTTGGCCTTGACTTGTGGATCTATTTCAGGGTCTGTAGATCTTGGTTACATTAATGGCTGCTACCACTGATTCTTCCTACTGTTCTTCTGCAGAGCAGATTCAAACACAGTCTGTCACTGCCTCTGATTCTCCCAGGTAAATATATAAACACATTCGGCTTCTTCTAAGCATTTGAATTCTATTTGATGTTTTCAATTCTCTTCTTTCACTATCTGTCTTGATGATGGATGGATTGTAGAGTTTCATGAAAATGTTGGGAACAAACTAATGTTTAGTCTAATCTAGAAGTTGGCATATTGGTTTTGTGGGTTTTCTAAATTTTGTTTACAAACTGGACTTGCAGGCTCTTGTGTTTATCTTGCAAAGGAATTGATAATCCAGGAAAGGAGTGGATATTTTCCATAGAGGATGACCATTTTAGCTGGTCTCACTCATGGAAACCTTCACCCAAACATAATAAGTCTCCCTCAGTGAAAAGAACATATGGGCCTGGAAAAAAGATCAGGCTCTTGCATTGAAAAGAGGTTTTCAGCTTGTATGGTTTTGTGGGATAATTGTTTTCCATTCAATTTTTGTAAGATTTCCAAATGCAGGTGTTTTGTTTTTGAGAGATGTGAAGTTCATGAGTGGCATCTCTTTCAGTTGTACTGGTCCTTTCAAATTGTTTGATGAAATATGTTCAATATTTTTGTATTTGAAGAATCTCTTGGCATGGCACCTGTCAATCTATCAGGTGAAGATAGAAAGCAACAAATGACAACACAGCTGGGTTTTATAGTATCCCATTCCAAACTGTATGCAGATCTACTAATACAAATACCCCATCTTAATGGGCAGATGCTTTCCAAATATAAAGAGATTAAATGTTTTGTGACTACTTGGACTTGTTGTCCCTAGTTTGTTCTTGAGGACAAAAGGGGCACTCCTGAGCATTTCGTTTAATATTTTAATTTGTTGATAGGTGGCATTTGATATGGGCACGGACTATTTTCTCGACAGAATGCACCGTAAAACTAAAATATTGCTTTTTTATTTTTTCAGATTTGCAAAAAACAGAGCAATTTTTTCATAGATTTTTCGTTGTTTTCTACCATAAACCTTTCCGATCATGAAGAATTCAATTTGAAAATTTCATCAAACTACGCCATATTTTTTGAATTTTCAAAAAACATCAACGGTGCATTCTATAAGAAGGATAGCCGCGTCCTTTGATATGACACAAAACATATCCTTTGGTGCAAAATATTCCTTGTGGTAATGAACTCATGAGTTAGAGTTTAATTTTGGTTGGATTCGTTTGATTAAGTTTGACATGTTGTCGACAACATGATGATCCACGAGGGTAATAACAAGTTTTGAGATGTTTGACTTAGCACATTATTGTTGTTGGATATGAATAATCATTTCATTTTTATATTGAGTTTGATGGACTCCAAATTTTGATTCACTTTGGTTTAAGAAGATGAAAAGGTTTAGGGCATTTCTAAACACTTTTCCTTGACGGAAAAATAGTTGCTTCCTACCACTACCATGGAATTTCTTGTTGTGTTTACATGGGCTATTTTGTATTACCATTTGTTATGGGTTTTAACTATGTTGATCAGCATGAAGTTATGAACATTTTTGTACCTATTTTGCTCTAATTCAATGGTCTCTTTGCCAGATTTCGTTGTCATTTTCCTCCACCATAGGTAGCTTCGTTCCTTTTTTATGTTTAGTTCTCCATCACTTGACCTAAAAAGTTAAAAGGAAGAAGAAAATGGTGAAAGATTCAAACAGTTGTTCTTTTTCTCTGATAATTTCTTGTGTAAATCTGTTACAAAAGTTTAGTGGGTTTATTGAAACAAAAGACTTACATATTCAAAAGAATGTGTTAAATTTTTGTTCAAAATATTTTAAAAGGTTTTAAAACCCCAATCCTTGTTCGGTAGCACAAGTTGTTTTACCCTAATTTGAGGGTAATGGTTGAAGATTTCTTTCAACAAAATTTGATTCGAAGGAAAGACATAGACATTTACTTTTCAACTATCTCAGTTAAGGATAACATTGAAACTATTTTTTTTTTGTAAAAGAAGGAAATGGAAAACATTGCTATTGTTTTTTCTTTAACCCTTCCTAGGGTTTGAAACCGTTGAGGGTTAGCACTAGTGATATTGAAAACAATGTATGAGGGTTAGTTATCTCCATTCAAAGATAGTTGTAATAACTTTTGTTGTTCTTTCAGTTTTATTTTTGATTTGATCATCATTTCTCCTTCACATTTATAAATCATACATATATATTTCCTGCAACTAAAAATAAGTATGTAGGTGAATACATAGGTAGAAGAATATGATGATGTTCTGTAATAATTTTCTTCTACACATGTAAGACATATACATACCCATCCTTCAGTAGCTGAAAGTATGTATGCATGTAACTACATAGGTTGGGGAGGCATTTAAAACAAGACAGTGTGAAGAGTTGTAACAAGTTTTTTGGTTTGTGCTAAAAAGCTATATTCAGTGTATATGTTGAGATCTCAGTTTGAAACAAAAATTGCATATATTGCTTATTCTTTGTAATTCAGAAGGTTCTTGTGATTTTGTAATTACAAAACATTGTGCAGTTATACAATTATATTCTCATTGAGAACACTTGAAGAGGTGACATTAGGGGTTGGTGTTGGAGATTTGCCAGCAGGCCAGTACTGACTGTATGTTTATCATTGATGACAACATATGGAAAGTAGCATGCATGGAAGTCTTATGCAGTAAGCTTTCAGTATATATAGCATGAACATGATATCAACATGATATCATGGGCGCAAAGGTTAACTATTAATACAAACAGTTATATAGCAGCTTGTGTCAACAGTGTTCCTAACAAGAGTAACAAGTAGTGTTCTATGTATGGTTGTTCGTACAATTATCATGGAGCCTTGCGTGCTTGGATATATGTTGATGACATGTTAGTGATGTTTTAGTCATGGACACAGTCTAATATTCAGTAGAAGTGAAGTTATGAAGTCACTATTTGTCAGTAGTAGTTTTCTGTGTTTGTTCAGGAGAACTGACAGAGATTTTGTTGGTTTTGAAGTTGCGCCTATCTTTTTGGTATGCGCCATTGGAGTTAAGCTTAGACAAGAGTTATTGATGTTCGGTTAAGAGCGCATGAAGTAATTCAGCTTGAGGAGAAAGATACAATTGTTTTTGTTGGAAATTGCACTTGAAACAATTGTTGTATTGTCATTGATGTCAAACCTTAACTGGTAAGACTGTTGCTACTTAGGAAAGTACTATATCTATTTGAGTGTTGCTAAGGGGCTAGGCAAGGTTGGTAACAATAGCACCCAAGGAAAGGTTGAGTTATCTTGATACTACAAAGTCTACTTGACTATGTTGCATAATGATGAGACAATGTATTGTTTATCTTAGTAAGACTGAAGACTAAATTGGTAGGCTTAACTGAGCAAAGAATGGAAAAATCATGTTTAAGCCGAGTAATGTTAGTGTCGACCGAGTTAGTATATGCCGAGCAAATTTATAGTATCAATCGAACAATAATTAATTGCCGAGGAAGATAGTGTAAGCCGAGTAAATAGTTTTAGGAATGACCGAGATTTCTACATGAAGATAGAGTGGATGATCACAGTATTGACCGAGCATTAGCAATTTTATATTTGAAGAGAATTTAATTTTGGAGCCGACATTGTTGAATTCTTGGATTATGTAAAACGTGTTGACCTTATTTATTGATTGTTTGGAAGCATTAAATGCACTGTAAAACATTTTATTGTAAATCTTTAAGAGATTTGAGATGATTCTAGAATAGGAGCCGAAGAACATGAAGCTGGTAGATTCAATGAATCTGACCTAACTCTAAGATCTACGAATGAGATTGAGCGGCATAAGATGAGTTAACTTAATTGAGGAAAGTATAAGGGAACCTGAGCATTTGGATATGCATGTGCATGGGTGAACAGAGAATGTTGGAAGAGAAAAGTTTTATTGACTGTTTAAGCAGAAAAGGCTAAAGGAGAATTGTGATGGTTGCTTGAAGAAAAGTTTCGAGCAAATCAGAGATGGAGATGGAAAAGTTTCAAAGTCAGTAAACCAGCATTAGTGTACAGGATCGGATCTGATATTTGCAAAGTGAGTCGTATATTTTTAGATAAATATTGTTGCTACTTTCTAACCATTGTAACAGTCAAAATCCTTTTAACAGAGGTTGACCTAACAGTCATATGTTAAATCCTTTGAACAAGGTTGCATTCTAATGGAGTGTATGTAAGTCCTATGACTAGGCTCACTTTTAACAAGGTGATTGAAATCCTTTAACCGGGTCACACTTGATAGTGTGTATTGTAATCTTTGATAGGGTTGACTTTTTACTGAGCTCACTTCAGAAGAGTGAAAATAATAGTAGCATATTACAAAGTGGTTTTTCCCAAATTGGGTTTCCACTATAGAATCCTAGTGTTAATACTTGTGTAAATGTTTTGGTTTGAACATTTCTATGTTTTACAAGTTAAGTTACTGTTGGGTAGTGAATTGCATTGTTGTATGTTTCTATTATAGAATTAGTGATGACCAAGTTTGTTTTGGTTATTGGATCTGATTTAAGGATAAGTTTTTGAGATTGTTTTATACATCAGGACTTGAGAACAACTGATTCACCCCCCCTCCCCCCCCTCTTTGTTATTCTAAATCATATTAAAAATTGGTATCAGAGCTTCTTGGTTGCTTACTATTAGTGTTGACAGAAATCAAGTTTAAAGGGGCTTGAAGCAAATGATCAGGATGTATAAAAAGGAGGTACCAAAGCTAAATAAGGAAAACTTCCTTGCATGGCAAAGCTTGATGAAGCTACATCTGACTGGTATTGGTGACTCTGCAAAGTACTACATTGAGAACAACTATGTCTCACCTGTCTCACCTTTGATTGCCGAAGAAATGAGAGTTAAGCAAGAACATAATCAGACAATGCTGGAATGCATCTACCTAAGCTATCCATAATTTGAGGACATTAAGGACTGCACAACTGCTAAGGATATGTGGGACACTCTTGCAAGGATCTATGGTGGTGACCTAAATGTGCTGAAAGCAAAGGCCAAGAGTCTTAGAGGTAAGTTTGATGAAATGAGAATGCAAGAAGGTGAAAACATTGCACAATATTGTGGTAGAATAAAAGTTATGAATGCTATTAGAGGAGCAAATGAGACTATTGATGATGAAACTATAATTGGGAAAGTACTAAGAACCCTGCGTCCTATATATGCTATTAAGATCTCAGCTATTCAGGAATCTAGATGTAACTCTGCTAATGTGCTTACTTTGGAAAGTTTGGTTGGTAAGCTGACTGCTTTTGAACTCTTTAACTATGATAATTTCACTGTTGGAAGCATTGGAAATGTTGAATCTACTTTCAAGTCACAACTAGTTCTGAACAAGCCAAAGAAAGAAAAAGAAAGATGCATCAGTGAAAGTGAAAGTGAAAGTGACAGTGACACTTTTGATGAAGACCTAGAAGATCTAGAAGCTCTTATGGCTAGAAGATTGAGAAGGGGAAAATGAAAGTATAAAGGTAAACTCCCTATTATATATTTTTCATGTAATAAAGTTGGTCATATAGCTGCTAGATGTCTTGATAGGAAGGATAAAGATGATGAAAGGAAAAGCAAACACAAAGACAGAAAAGATGACAGAAGCTACCGATGGAACAAAGACTACAAAGGAAAAGGTAAGAAATCTTGTTACATTGTTGAAAAAGAAACTGACACTAATAGTGATGATTTTGAAATTGAGATAGTCTATGTGGCAATAAAAGATGAATCTGATGAGGATGAGAAAACTGCGTTGATATCTTATGTGAACAAGAATGATAAATGGATTATTTACAGTGGTTGTTCACATCACATGACTGGTGACAAAAATAAGTTTGAGACCTTACATTATTACAGAGGTAAAAGTGTAAAATTTGGTAATGATGCACCATGTCCTGTTAGAGGAAAAGGTTTGATTAAACTGACTGATAAGATATCTTGTGAAAATGCATATTGGGTTGAAGGACTTAATTATAATTTGTTAGGTGTTGCTTAGCTTAACAAAACTGGTTACCGAGTGGAATTTCATCACAAGCAAGCTAAAATATTTAATGCTATTGGAGAACTGATTGGAAGTGGAGATCAGACTAGAGGTAATTTGTTCTATCTTGACCTATCTGAAGAAACATGTTTAATTGCACAACTTGATGATATTTGGTTATGGCATAAATGATTGTGTCATGTTAACTTTGACAATCTGGTAGAGATAAGTAAGAAGAAAAAGGTAAGAGGTCTACCTAGATTGAAGAAACCTGAGAATGTGATGTGCAAGGAATGCCAGTTAAGAAAAATGACAAAGTCAAGTTTCAAGAGAAAATCTTTTACTTTTGAAAACATTTTAGATTTGGTTCATACTGACCTTTGTGGACCTATGGGTGTACAAAGTTATTGTGGTGCTAGATACTTTATCTTATTTGTTGATGATCATACTAGGATGATGCATGTAATGTTTCTAAAAGAAAAATCTGAAGCTTTTCAATCCTTTAAGTGGTATTTGGAAAAAGTTGAGAAGGAAACATGTAGGAACTTGAAATATCTTAGATCTGACCAAGGTGGAGAATTTACATCAAATGAATTTAATCTGTTTTGCAATGATAGAGGAATTAAAAGACAAATTTTTGCACCTAGAACACCTCCACAGAATGGTATAGCAGAAAGGAGAAATAGATCTATCTTGGATTGTGCAAGGACATTGATGATTGAAAAGAATGTGGCACAAAAATATTGGAAAGAAGCTATAAGCATTGCTATCTACACTCTTAACCAAGTACAGATCAAGAAAGGTACAAATATGACACCCTATGAATTATGGCACGGGCATGCACCGAGTGTTAAATACTTTAGAATCTTTGGAAGTAAGTGCTATATATTAAAAGACACTAAGAATGGAAAATTTGATCCTAAGAGTGATGAAGGCATATTCGTAGGGTACTCCACAAAAAGTAAAGCCTATAAGTGTTTGAACTCTAACACTAACAAAATTGTGGAAAGTGTGAATGTCAAAATTGATGAGTATGCAGAAAGAAATGAAGTTAAGAGTAAAAGAGAACCAGAAGATTATAGATCTTTTGTGTACATTGAGGAAGAAGAAGAGGCAAGTGATAGACTTGCACCTAATGCCGAGTCTCGGGTAAGCAATGCAGAGCGATAGATAGAAACTGTCGAGCATCAGGAAAACAGTGCCGAGAGAGAACAAGAACATGTCGAGCTACAAGAAAATGTTGTTGAGTATCAGGAAGAGGCTGCCGAGCATTCTGAAGTTGAATTTGACAATATTACTAAGGAACATGATGAAATAGAGGAGAGAACAACTGAACCATTTTTGGAAAAATATGTAAGAAGAAATCACAAGCCTGAACATATAATTGGAGACAAAAATACTGGAATTCAGACCAGAAGTAAGACTAAGGATCCAACATGCCTACTGTGTGAATTTGAACCTAAGTCAACTAGAGAGGCATTGGAGAATGAAGACTGGATACAAGCAATGAATGAAGAAATTGACTAGATTGAGAAGAATGATACTTGGAATCTGGTGTCGAGACCTGAAAACAAAAATGTTATATAGGAACAAAGTGGGTGTTTTAGAATAAGATGAATGAAAATGGTGAAATCACTAGGAACAAAGCTAGGATGGTATGCAAAGGCTACACACAAGAAGAAGGAATAGATTATGGGGAGACATTTTCCCCTGTAGCTAGATTGGAAGGAGTAAGAACTCTGCTTGCATATGTTGCTTATAAAAATTTCAAGGTATATCAAATGGATGTCAAGTCTGCATTTTTGAATGGTATACTAGAAGAAGAAGTTTACATAGAACAACCAGAAGGTTTCATTGATCCAAACAGAAGACACATGGTGTGCAAACTGAACAAAGCATTATATGGATTGAAGCAAGCTCCCAGAGCATGGTATGAGAGGTTGCACAACTATTTGATACATATTGGATTTTCAAGAACAAATGACACAAGCAATCTATACATGAAGGATGAAGAAGGTAAAGGTATCTTGTTGGAAAAATTTTTTGTGGATGACATTATTTTTGGTGGACAAGATGCATTATGTAGAAGTTTTTCCAATGAGATGCAAACTGAATTTGAAATGCGTATGTTTGGTGAGATCAAATTCTTTGTTGGTTTACAAGTATATCAGAGAAATAATGAAATTTTCATTACATAGTCTAAGTATGTTAATGAAATACTGAAAACTTTTGTGATGGAAGATGTTAAACTAGTGGGAACTCCTATGGTTACTGGACAAGTTATCTAAGAATGATGATGCTGCAGAAGTGAATCTGACTTTGTACATATCCATGATTGGAAAATTACAGTATGTTGTACATAGTAGACTAGATATTGCATTAGCTGTTGGGATTGTGGCAAGATTCTTTGCTAATCCTAAGGAAACACATATTATGGCCATGAAAAGAATTATGAGATATTTGAAAGGAACTGTTGACTATGGTCTATATTATAAGAAGGATGACAAATTTGAACTCATAATTTATACAGATGTTGATTGGGCAGGAAATGTAGATGGCAGAAAGAGTACTAGTGGTGGAGCTTTCTTTCTTTGATAGAGATTAGTCTCCTAGACAAGCAAGAAACAAAATTGTATTTCCCAATCTACTGCCGAGGTCGAGTATGTTATTGCTGCAGTAAACTGTTCAAATTTGGTTTGGATAAAATAATTGTTGATAGGCATGAAAGAAGAAATCACTAAACCTATTGTTATTTTCTATGACAACACAAGTGCTATCAATATTTCTAAGAATCCAGTGATGCACACTAAGACCAAGCACATTGCAATCAAGTATCACTACTTGAGAGAATTAGTACAAGACAAAGAAGTCCGAATGGAATATATGAATATAAAAGAATAATTAGCAGACATATTCACTAAAGCTTTACCCAGAGAAGCTCATGAGTATTTGAGAAGTCAATTAGGGGTCCTTTCCCTAACTGAGGCTGCCTAGACAAGCTAGGAACACTGCATCAAATGTGCTACAACAGAATATTTGACAAATTGATGCAGAATATTGTCACACTTTAGGGCAGACATGGAATGAGTCATAAGCAAGATGACAAAGGGAGAAATATTGAGCTGCATAGATATTATCTACATCTGTTGGATGTATGTTTTAGTTGCTACTTTGACATTTTTGTCAAAGAGGGAGATGAACTGATATGATAATACATGATATTGAAAGGTAAGAGGGAGATGAATTGATGAAATTGAAGATAAGGATGATGAACTGAAATGAAGGATCAGGATAGAGGGAGATCTGAATACTTCTGATGGTCACAGAAGTGAGGCTTATAGGATTTTGAATCAGAATGAAGCTAAAGATATTATAAATGATTCTCTGATGGACAGATAAGTTTTTAGATTGGTTGGTAATCCATGTGTTATTCAGGTGATATCATATGGTGTTGCCATCAATGCCAAAGAGGGAGATTGTGAAACTGCAATTGAAACAATTGTTGTATTGTCATTGATGTCAAAGCTTAACTAGTAAGATTGTTGCTACTTAGGAAAGTACTATATCTATTTGAGTGTTGCTAAGGGGCTAGGCAAGGTTGGTAACAATAGCACCTAAGGAAAGGTTGAGTTATCTTGATACTACAAAGTGTACTTGACTATGTTGCATAATGATAAGACAATGTATTGTTTATCTTAGTAAGACTGAAGACTAAACTGGTAGGCTTAACAGAGCAAAGAATGAAAAAATCATGTTTAAGCCGAGTAATGTTAGTGTCGACTGAGTTAGTATATGTCAACCAAAATTATAGTGTTGATCGAACAACAGTTAATTGCCAAGGAAGATAGTGTAAGCCGAGTAAACAGTTTTAGGAATGACCAAGCTTTCTACATGAAGAATGAGTGGATGATCACAGTATTGACTAAGCATCAGCAATTTTATATTTGAAGAGAATTTAATTTTGGAGCCGACATTGTTGAATTCTTGGATTATGTAAAATGTGTTGACCTTATTTATTGATTGTTTGGAAACATTAAATGCACTATAAAATATTTTATTGTAAATCTTTAAGAGATTTGGGATGATTCTAGAGAAGGAGACGAAGAACATAAAGCGGGTAGATTCAATGAATCTGACCTAACCCTAAGATCTACAAATGAGATTGAGCGGCATAAGATGAGTTAACCTAATTGAGGAAAGTATAAGGGAACCTGAGCATTTGGATATGCATGTGCATGGGTGAACATAGAATGCTGGAAGAGAAAAGTTTTATTGACTGTTTAAGCAGAAAAGGCTAAAGGAGAATTGTGATGGTTGCTTGAAGAAAAGTTCTGAGCAAATAGGAGATGGAGATGGAAAAGTTTCAAAGTCAGTAAAATAGCATTAGTGTATGGAATCAGATTTGATATTTGCAAAGTGAGTTGTATATTTTCAGATAAATATTGCTGCTACTTTTTAACCATTGTAACAGTTAAAATCCTTTTACTAGAGGTTGACCTAACAGTCATATGTTAAATCCTTTGAACAAGGTTGCATTCTAATGGAGTGTATGTAAGTCCTATGACTAGGCTCACTTTTAACAGGGTGATTGAAATCCTTTAACTGGGTCACACTTGACAGTGTGTATTATAACCTTTGATAGGGTTGACTTTTTACCGAGCTCACTTTAGAAGAGTGAAAATAATAGTAGCATGTTACAAAGTGGTTTTTCCCAAATTGGTTTTCCACTATAAAATCCTGGTGTTAATACTTGTGTGAATGTTTTGGTTTGAACATTTCTATGTTTTACAAGTTAAGTTACTACTGGGTAGTGAACTGCATTGTTGTATGTTTCTATTATAGAATCAGTGATGACCGAGTTTGTTTTGGTTATTGGATCTGATTTAAGGATAAGTTTTTGAGATTTTTTTATACATCAGGACCTAAGAACAACTGATTCACCCCCCATCTCTGTTGTTCTAAATCATATTAACAGCTTTGGTAGAGCCGACAGTGTGTAGCATGCGTCTGCAATTATCTTACTAGATAGGTCCCATATTATGTTGCGTGCATAGTAGAGCCGAAAAAATGTTTATCTAAGTTTGTTAAGATTTCTCTAATATGATTTCAAGGTGGTTCTAATAGGCCAACTTGATTATATCATTTAGAGGAAAGATATTTATAGGCAGTCATTTGTGATTGTTTGAGTGTGGTTCATGGTTGATTAAGTAGAGCAGAGCAAAGTATTGAGCCATTAGAAGAAGGTCTATGTGACCAAGTAAAGTATTTGTTCTATACATTGGAATTGATCCAAACAGAAAGTCTTAGCGCAGTTCACTAAGATCCAGATATAGTGTGTATCTATTATTTAAAAGGTTGTAGCCTTTGCCTCTTTGAGCAGTGAGCTCTCGGATAGTGTGTCCTCTCCCCTAACAGGGACACTTATAAAAGACTCCTAACAGGGTCCAATCCTTGACTAGGTCTACTATACTAAATATATTATAAAGCAACTCCTAACAGGGTTAAGGATCTTCTAACAAGGATCATAATACACCAGTGAAGAATATTAGTGGGTGTTAATTCCCACCGGGGTTTTTACCTATTTGGGTTTCCCCATAACCAAAATATTGTGTTGTGTTCAAGTGTTCTTTCATTGTGTTTATGCTTTATATTTAAGTATACTTAATTGGATAAAGAATTGAAACTTGTAGATAACTGATTCACCCCCCCCTCAGTTATCTCTTGGGACTATTCCTAACAATTGGTATCAGAGCCAAGTACCTTAGAGAGAAATTTTAACAGCTTGAGGTTGATGAGATGTCATACTTTAGGAAAGAAAGTCCTAAGTTTGATGGAGAGAATTATCTTGATTGGAAGAACAAGATGGTGACCCATTTGCAGTGCATTTCTTTTGAAGTTTTTGATGTGACTATCAAAATAGCCAAGATTTCTACCTTAGAAGACCTTGCAAAGGATGATGCTATTGATAGGCAAAAGGAATTGTTTCATCAGAATACTATAGCTAAAGAAGCTCTTATCAACGCCCTATCTGATGGTGAGTTTTCAAAAATAAAAAAGGTAGATATAGCCCACAAAATATGGAAGCACCTAGAAGACATATTTGAAGGAGACAAACAAGCAAAGGATGCATGCAAAAAGACATGGAAGAAAAGATATAATGCATTAGAGATGCTTCTTGAAGAAAATATCAGAGCTTACAATCAAAGGATAAATGAAGCAATTGCTAGAATTAGAAACAATGGTGGAGAGATTTCAGAAGAGGACATTATGGACAAGTTAATGACTACTCTCACTCTAGAATATGAAAGCAAGATCAACATCCTTGATGAGACCATGCACCTTACATCAAATTTCAAGAGAGAGACCTTGATCAGCAAAATCTCAGCTTTTGAGATTTCAAGATTGAAGATAGAACCAAAGAGTGAGATAGGCTTCAAAGCTATAGTTCATGGTAAGAAATTTGCAAACACTTTTGGTAATTTTGATGATGATGATGAAGAAAAAATGTTAGATGATTTCATTGCTATGATTGCTAAAAGAGAAAAGAAAGAAAAAGGAAAATATGAAGGTCAATTACCATTTAAGTGCTTTTCATGTAATAAGATCGGTCAATTTGCATCTAAGTGTCCTACTAGAGCTAGAAAGTTCAAAAAGGATTACAAGCCTAAGTACTCTAAGGAACGCTACTATGCTGGAGATGGAGTTTCAGATGATGAATCAGGTGAAGAAGAAATTGGATTTATTGCTATTATAGACAAAATGAATAATAAGACAATTCATGTAGATAAGAAAGAAAATCAAGAGCTAGCATTGATTTCACAAGCCGATATAAGGACAGACTGGAATATAGACAGTGATTGTTCACATCACATGATAGGTGATAAAGAAAAATTTGTTCATCTAGACAAATACAATGGTGGGATGGTTAGATTTGGAGACAACACTCCTAAACCAATAGTTGGTAGAGGAGCCATCACCTTGGATGGAAAGAATAGTACTGATGATGTTGTCTATGTAGATGGTTTGAAACATAACCTTCTTAGTGTTGGACAATTACTTGGAAAAGGCTATCAGCTAGAGTTCAAAGATGACAAATGCATCATTAACAACAAGGATGGTGTTATGATTGCATCAAGCTCAAAGACAAGAGGTAATGTTTTTCAACTCAATTCAGAAGCAAGTTGTTTTTTTGCTAAAGTTGATGACAGTTGGTTGTGGCACAAAAGACTATGTCATATCAATTTTGATAACATAGTAAAGATAAACAATGTAAAGGCAATAAGAGATCTACCTAGCATAACAAAGCCAGTTGATACTATATATAGGGAATGTGTAATGGGAAAGCATGTGAGAAATTCATTCAGGAGCAAGCACAATTCAGTAGAGAACAAGTTGGATCTAATTCATACAGACCTATGTGGTCCAACTCAAACAAGATCATACTATGGTGAAAGGTATTTCATTTTGTTTGTTGATGATTATACTAGGATGATGTGGGTTGCGTTTTTGAAAGATAAGTCAGAAGCATTTGAGAAGTTCAAAATATTCAAAGCCAAGGTTGAGAACACTAGTAGAATTTGGCAAATAAATGACTAAGTGACTAAAACTTTTAGTCACGTGACTAAAAGTTTTAGTCACATGACCAAAACTGATCATATTTGGCAAATAAATGACCAATTTGGTCATCGGGTAAAATGACTAAATAAATGACCAATTTGGTCATCAGGTAAAATGACCAAATAAATGACTAAATAAATAGTTTGAGGGGTTTTTCCTTTTTGGTTCCACAATTTCATTCAATATATAACAAATATTAAATAAAAATAAAAATTTATACAAAAGATACAAAATAATAATATATTTTTTTATTAATATTTGTTAAGGAAAATAAACATGTCACTTAACAAACTTTAAAATTTAAAAGAAAATGTTAAAAGAGGGGAAAAAATATTGTGGAGCGATTAAATAGTGTTGGCAATGTAGAATTGATTATTTTCAAGCCTATTGGTAATTTGAGACATGGGTTCCAAATCCCTAATGCTTGGTAATCTCTCCAGTACTAGAAGTGTCAAATCAAAAGACAGATCCACACACTTATCTTGAGGTTGGGTAGCTAAGGACCAATAACTAAGGTAGGCAAGAATTTTTCACATCTGATTTTTTAAGACTAGCCACTACGTGGCGCTTGTTATAAATGAACATATTTTATTATATTCTATAATTAATTGTATATAAAATAAATAATAAATAAAATATTATACATATTTTATTATATTAAATATAAATATAATTGAATATGTATTTTAAAATATTATTTTATATTATACATTTTATGAAGATTTATATTAAAAGAATTATATCTAATTATAGATATACATGTACAATAAAATGTATTAACCATTTATTGATAAAATTTTTGTTTTAATCTTGTTTGAATCTATATACATGAATGGATAAGTTGATTTGAAGCTATAATTACTACTTAAAAAACAAAATACTTATCCCTAAGATTGCACCTTCCTTCAATTCATATCTAATTTTACATGTTATGCTCTCCTACATATCTTTGATTTTAAGTTTGCCAAAATAAAATTCAAACTTAAAGTAATTTCATCCCGCTAAAAAATGTATGGATTGAAAGCGGGAGAATATGGACATCGAGGGTTTTATGTGGGTGGGGTTTCCTTTCATTTGGAGTCTATGCTACTGAAAGGAACCATGGATACCAAACAGATTCAATCCACGTGAAGGAGTGACCTCTGTGCAATTGATTAGATACCAGAGATAGTATCATTATGAATTGGATGAGGTGGCCATTTCTCACACGGATCATAGATCCCTGCAGTGGATAATCCCGATCTAGGATTAAGGACGTAGCCATGTGAAATAGGCCCCTTACCCTGCTAGAACAGTTCCATTTGGTTTGAAATGACCTGCAAAAAGAGGTTCAAATCAGGTGAGATTAGGAATTTTAGCGCACTGAGAATGATGCCATCATCTCAATCCTTGACACCTAGGATCGATGATGGTTTATGGATTCCTCATTCGTTTAGTCAGAGCTCATCAATAAAAGAAGAGTAGAGCCCTTTCTGATGGAATTTGAAAGAGCCCGTGAAAAATGATAAAGAATCTAACAAAATTATTTATTCTGCTACAACACAGGTGCAAAATGATCCTAACAATAATGAGAATTTTGTTTCTTTATAATGCTTTGATCCATTTTAGTTTATATAGATTCATCTAGTCTTTATTAGATCTATTTTTAGTAACCCTTGTTTTGGTGGATGTCTTTTTCTATAAATAAATTTATCTGGGTGTTCAAATTTGTCTTTATCAAAAACCATCTTGTTAGATGTAATTCAGTTTCTAAAAATCCATTTGGGTGTTTCTTATATTTCAAGTTTTGTTACCACATATTTGGAAGTGACTAGGTGAAGCTATTAAATTAGAGGAAACAACTAACAAGACCATGCCTTCCTCATATGAATGTCAGCATCCTGATTTGTTTCAGCCAAATGGTTCTTTCCATAACTTTTGCCCATTGATATTTATGGGGTCTCTTTCCCTTATAAAATTGATGGATCGGTTGGTCTAAATTATCAACTTCTTTATAATAAAGAGGAATATTAGAAAATTCTGCCCTACATTAGAAGTGAGCCTACCAAGGAACAATTCTCACTGAGTTCCATGCCCTCTCTTCCTCTATTCCATAAGGGATGATGTTGATATTGTGCATCAAGCACCAGACATAAGAGATATCGAGCCCTTGACTCTTAGCCAAAGAAATACCATCTTAGACTCATGCTCCCAATTCTTGCTAATTGTATTATCTTGAATATTTCTAAAATCTTTTCAACAAGTCCATTTTGTATATTTCATGTGACCTTGGCATTCCATGAGACCTCATTTCTTTCAGGTATTTTGCCAAGTGGTTCACATGCCTTGTCTATGCTTCCACATTTTGTGTACAAGTCTTCCTGGGGAGGTGCAACCACAACATTTGGAGAAATTCCTCTATCCTTTATGCTTTGATGGATATCTACACCATGTTGTAGACCTCCCATTTCAACACAAGCTCCTAGTCAAATCAATGAAATCATTTCATTGAAAGAAATTAAAATACAGTTTGCAGACATTGGTTGTGGATTTGGTGGGCTTTTGGTGCAGCTTTCACCCATATATGTATGCTCGACAATACAAATACATGTGTCATGAATTGAGACCAAACTCTTGAGCACTCCACAAATTGCACTTTCAAGGAATTCGATGGATGTGATATCACGACATCAACTTGGTTCTAATCTATACTATGTTATCAGTTATGTTTGCAACCAAAGCTTGGAGGCTCCCACCAATATTGTTGATAGTTTTGAGATGTTTCTAAGAGTGCACCATATTTTTCTAGTTGTTTAATAGGACTAATGAACCTCTTTATCTACTTTCCATAAATTGAAATAGCTCACATGTTATATCACTTATAATTTAGTGCTAGAAAATCCTTCAGGGTGGAGATGGCAACACAAAGAGGGAAAAATTTGAATAGGAAGATGACATGGAATCTTGTGAATCATCTATTGCCATAGTAGATGCTATAGTAGATGCCCTCCATGGATGTCCAAGCAATCACCTCAAACGAGGAAGTAGTTCCAAAAATTCAAAATGGTGGCATTGATATCAACTTCCAAGATAAATGCATGAGATGAAAATTAGGGATGATAAATCAAAGAATCCAGATAAGAAGGTAAGTTGACATTCTAGTATTATTATCATTATGATTTCTAAAATGTGTTGCACATATAAAATTCAAAGATGATAGTAAGGATTAGCAGAAGCTTCTATGGTCTTTTCTAAATTGAAGATTCATTATTTATTGTTCCACTGACCAATCATATGTTGGATCTCAAATGTAGGGTAGTGAGGCCACAGTGTTCAATGACAATGGAACGAAGTCTAGTCACATTATTTCTACCACAATAGCCAATCAAAATGGGTAGCTGAAACAGGTTTGTGAGATTCATCCTACTTATTTTTTAATGTATCCAAATTGTGTATGTCATTTTTCTTCTGGAATCAAAGTAGTCAGTATAAAATGAATTTTATGTTCTTTTAGATTGGTTTTGTGTTCTTAGCATCTTTGTAATAAATATTGTAACTTTAACTCTGCTACATAAGTGTATATGCTTAGTTCAAGTTGTATTCCCTTGACTCTGGTTGATTTGTAAATGCTTAAAGTCTTTCTTTACCCTTATATCTAACTATAAAGGCACCATTTATTGTGCTAAGGTCTATAAGTAGTTTACTATAATCTTATGGAGACAATTAAAAATGACTCAACTTAATTGTTCAGCTGAGAATTTGGAAAACATGTACCTTTGTGGTGTTTTAGAGAAGTTGGGAGGTTCTTCATCACCCAAAATCAATTTCATCTGACCCCAAGTAGTTGGAGGAAGAAAAATTTAGTTGTTGCAATATAAGGAGAGCATCTAGGAGGAGTTAGATGAGCAGTTCAAGTGATGGAGCAGATTTTGCACAGTAACACTACATACTGGATTGTGTATCCAACCATACCAAAAGAAAATTCAAGGAAACAACTGACCAAACAATCAATTTGAACACTTATAGTCTCAATATCCTTCAATGGTTGCAGAAGATTAGCTCTAAGAAGCCTCCACCTGTAAATGCCATTTTCAAAGATTAAATCTGAAAGTTGTAAATATAAATTTAAACAAAACTAAAATACAAGTCAAAATATTTTTGAATTTTCTAAACAGTAAGAAACATGATGAAAACAGGGAAAATCTACAATTTCAGGACTAAGATTATGCCACTATTTAAAATCCTTTAGACCAGCTTATATAATTTATGTATTGTATATTTTGACCACTTTTTTTCTCTTCTAAGTTTTATATACAGTCATGGTTTAATAGAATGATGCTAAGTGCAACAAAATTGCTAAAATAATAGTATGAAGAGATGAAATAGTTTACATTTCAGAATATAATAAAAGTTAAAATGTTTTCTTTTCTTTTCCTAATTTAATTATTGAAACAGAAAGGGAGATAGATTAAATTTTTTGATATTTATTTCATAGCAAATGTGTCATGAATCAATTGTCATACTTATTATTCTTGAGGAAAAGTACATTTGATAGGTCATATAAATGAATTCACAATGCTGTAATTCAGAGAAAACTTGACAAAAACTCGACAATGGACAACTCACTAAACTTTGAGGAAAGAGTGATTGAGGAAGGGAGTTGCTTGTCCACCACAATATGGATTGATGCAGAGAAACCTTACAACACCAAACAATCTCTTAGGATTCTAAGATCCAATGACAATCAATCAATTAGAGGCAATACAATTAGCTTTTTCATGAAGATAATCAATAGCATATGGAACCATGATAGGTTCCTCAATCCCATCAAACCGAACTTCAAAAAGACACTCAACCTTATTGAACTCCAAGATCCATCACCAAACTCAACTTGCCAAGGACTTATTCAAAAAACAAGCCTTCTTAAAGGAATTAACCAATTTCAAGATCAACTACATCATTAACAATACCTTCCACATATGGAGATTTACTATAACTCCTCCATTGTTGTTCATACCTGCACACCAACCCTCAACACAATACTTGTTCTTATCTCATCCAAGAAAAAAAACAATATAAACTGCCCACACACTTCATAGTCACAACAATTCTACTTAAACAATCATTGTTCCCAGGATGATTAATTCTGTTTACTGTTCCATGTCTCTGACCATCATATCAAGTCCTTCCACCAACTAGGTCTCATGTTCACATAGTAATGACTGTCCTTGCATACTGTCCACAATTTGGGAAGACCTTGTCCAATGTTGGGTTACACTTGTGTTACAATGATTGGTACTGGTACTGGTAAGGCTTATTCTCAGAAATGGTGATGGATACTTGGAGAGGCCATTAATGTAATATAATTTAATAAATTTCAGAAAATATCATGACATAGGGGTGGTTCCACAATAGTGTGTCCCACTTTTTTAGACATGTTGATTTTTGCTGAAATAACACGTTTTTAATAAAATATGATGATTTAAGCCTTGAAAGGTTCCATTTGAAGGAATTAATTACAAATGGTTAGCTCAAAGCCTCTTGGATTAAAAAAATATTGATATAACATCTATACTCCTCATTCATACCTACGATGGAGTCTCCTTCGCACCTATTAAAATGCTGACAAAAAATCACTTCGAATTTATGTTTTGGCAGATCAAATGAATCCATTTGAAAAACCTATCTATGCAGTATGATGTTATTCAGAGAAAACTTTCTAATGAATATAATTTTAATACATATTGAGTTCATTATCACTTTTAAATATTACTTTAACTAAACATAGGTTGTTTGGTCATTCAACAACCTGTCTCTTCAAGACTTTGGGAAAAATAGTAAATTATAAAAAAAAAATTATGAAAAATATGTAGGAAAAGAGTATTTGTGTTACCTCTCTATTAAAAAAAGAAGAAATGATTTTTGATATACACAGATCAAGTTGGAGCGATCCAAGTGACCTCGTGTCTAAATTACAGTTACTGTCACTTTAGAACTTAATAAACTTTGAAAAATTGACTCAAAATGAATGAAACCAATTGCATCCTTTAGATATTGAAGTTAAAAATATAATCTTGAAATAATTACATCGTTATCATAATTTTTTGAAAAGTTATGTTGATCCAAGTGACAGTAACTCCTTAAAAACACAGTTTTTTTCACACAAACCACTTTTCGAAGGAGAAGGAAAAATGAATTTTAATGAATTTTAATTTTTTTTTTTTAAAAATATTTAGAAACTAGAAATAAAATTTTAAAAGACTCTAGTTTACATCATCTTCAAATTCGTAATAGTTTTTTGGCAACAGGTGTTCGAAAGTGAAGATTTTTCTTAGAATGTTGATATCTGTGTCAAATTTGGCCAAAAAGTGGGACACACTATTGTGGGACCACCCATAGAACTTTGAAAACAAGAATAGTAAATCAGTCACACAAGAACAGTAAATAGTAAAGGCAATTTCTCTTTACACCATTACAATGACAAGAAATCAGTCATACAACTGTTTATGTCCCTCTCAAAAAGTCAACACTGTCAGTAGATCCTATCACTTAACTTTGCATGGATTTTTGTATTGTCCAAAATACAGCATGAAACATTATGCAGGCTTATTTTATTTATTTGCCTTCTTTTTTTCCTTTTAACATGTTGTGCCCTAAGTTTTTTGGCATGAGATATAAATTTCTGGTTGGAAGACTTTGGAGATGGTAGCCAAAAGAACTGTGGGTCTTGGGGGGTGGGAGGCGGATCTCTGGATAACCATGCCAAATAGTGAAAAGCTCAGCAAATATTAGCATCAGTTACTACACCAGTAGATGCTGGATATTATGCCCCTGTAATTAGCTAAAAGAGTCATAGTCTCTACCAATGGTATCAGGCTTCATTTAGAATTACCCTTATGACAATCCATCCCATACCAAGTTTGATAATTATGGGCAGCATTTCCTCATTGGCAACCTTCGACTAAGAGACAACTATTTATACCAGAACTTTCAACATGTTTCTGCATTTACTATAAATCAAATGCAAAAGTGAGACAAGCTATGTGAATCAGGCACATAAACTCAGTATCAGGTTTCAAATTAGGAAGTCCAAATTTTATTTTACTATATCCTATTGACAATTTTATGACGAAGAAAAAGCACCTTAGACAAAACCAAAGTATTATTTTATTATGCACTGGTTTATTTTATGCTTCTACAAATAGTGAATGTAAGATGATATCACAAAATGAAAATAATACTGTAACAAATTTTTCAGGCATGGTCATTTGAAAACAAAAAGGTGACAGCACTTGTTGAGATTGGATAAAATCAAATTTGAAGTAGCACAAATAGTTAAAATTCGACAATAAAACATTGCTAGGGATCTAAAAAGCTCAAAGCTAAGAGAGTTCAAGAGGAAAAATTCATATTCTAGAAAGACAGAACAGTTGAGAGAATTTAGAAACAAAAATGGTCAAAAGGCCCCACATCTATAAACAAAAAATATAGTGATGAGAGACATTGAAAAAAATGAACGGAGGAGAGACTGCCTACGAACAACACACTCACCCCTAAAATAATTATGTTACATCAACTTCCATGGCCAGCTGTGTATACAAATAATGGTTATTGCACAGGAGCTGTTTAACCATATACCCAAGTGCAATCCAAAGAGAATGAATTAGAAAATTACTGCATGAATGAAGGGATTTGATTTACATAAATTTTTCTCTACTGTTCATATTTGTATCTTAGATTGTTAGAAAGATGACATCACTCTTTTCTAGAACCTTAACCACCTATGATTACATAATTACACATCGGCTTTGAGCATCATCAGTGGGTGCTGCATTTGAACTCGATGTTTTTGGGTCACTTGAATCATAAGTGAAGTCGCTGGTGTTCAATCCATACTACAGAGGTACACAATCAGGGATTAGAGTTTAATCTTATCTATTGATTGTGAATTTTTTGACCAAAATCAAGACTGCATTACCTTTTCCCGCATGTGTTTGCTCCAAGCACCTATACAATTAGGTCTGGTTTCCTCTGTAGCAGAAACAGGTGGAGTCTGGGATGCTTGGTTCTTTAATAAAGGCTGGTGATTGCTGCCTCTTGGTATCATGTAGTCTTCATAACTGTCATAATCAATGCTCCTAGTCGACACCATTGCTCGAAGCATCATAGCAAGAAGCAAAGAGAACACCTTGCAGACATAATCAATATACTATTTAGCTAGAAGGAAAAAGAGCATGCAATTGTGAGAGAATTAGCATGGGCAATTTTAAGAAACTAACATTTGAAGCAATTGCAAGAAAACCCCAATTTAGTCCCCAAGTATTAAAAAATAGAGCATGTAGTCTCTAAACACTATTTAAAACATAGGCATAAGCTATAGGTCAACCATAAAAAAGAAAACTATAAGAACACAAGCATGCTTTAGGAAAGAGAGAGTTAATGTACTTACTGCATGCTGCACTACACCAAATGATCATAAATTGGAGAGCTTGATAGTCTGTATTGTGTATGTAAACAAACTTTGAAGTGAGTGATTTGCAGTATCTTATCTCTGATTATGATAGTTGATTTATCTCTCCTCACTTTCCTTCTTGAGAATCATTTTGAACTAACATCCTACTTCAAATCCTCATTCAAGTGCACTAATCAAAGCAGTTATTTGGAGCATAACTCCCTTTCGATGAACAGTGATTGATCCCATGAACTGTCAACCAATGGTTCTCCAGGCATTGGCACAAAAAAGTTGATTAGGACTTTACATTCTCTAACAGGATTGGGAGCAATTCTTGTAAAAGGCCTTGAAAGTGGTTCGAGGAATGATGCGTTTGTCTTTGCCATCGCTACCCGTCAAAAGGTGGGTTTTTTTACGTATGAGAATAAAGATTCAGTCTTCATGTTTAGATTCATCAAACGATATTGACTTTTCATTTTCTGAGTTTTGGAGCTGAAATTTTCTGAACAACTTTTATCCAGTGGTGGCTCTCTGAAATTGGCTTGGAAGACTACTCATTTGTCCTTTTGAGCAGGTAAGCCCATGCATTAAATTTTATGCTCAAGAAAATATGTATAGCTTTCCATTAATAATCATCTGAATGGCAATCATAATTTTGTTTGAAATGCAACAATGCAAACAATTAGTTCGACAAAGCAAGACCTAGTACTCCATCAAATTCACCTCAACATATGCAACTTAGAAGTCATATTTTCAACTTTTAATTAATTTGAGGCTACAGTGGAAATGTAACAGTTGTCACTTGGAATTCCACTTCTAGATGTCACCATGGGGATTTGAACTTGGATCTCCTTTTTGAGAACCCTATTGCCTTGCGATTTGAGCACCACTTTGTAAAGTTGACAACTTCCTTTTAATTCCTCTATGTTATTGTCATTTGTTTTCTTTATTACAATATATCTGCATGGATGCAGTTTTCTATTAATTCTATATATCACTATTTAGTAATTGAAATGTTGTGCCCTTTCTAATAGCCAGGTTCCATGCTTCTTACACAGGCTATGATCTGTCATATCCTTTGAGATTGCCCAATCCAAATTAATAGTCTTAACAATCTCTGGTAAATAAAATGCAGAGTCAACTCGGCCACCTTTAGCAGAACATTAAAACCTATAAGGAAAGAATGTAAAATAATTGGATTAGAATTAGCTCTTTGGTGGTATATAACATGAAAGTATAAGCTCCAATTAAGGTTAGACATGTGACCAATATAAGTGAAAATGTCTTGGTTTATGGTTAGGTGGTTATAAAACTATAAGTCTCTAACTGATACCATATATGAACATGAAACTGAAATGGGGGACGGATAGCAATATAGGCATAATAGCTTACCTTGGGATAGTCATGGGTATGTATTTGCTGAAGTACTCAATATTGTCATGGTATCTCAGATCTCCATTATCTTTACTACCTGCTGCGATATTAATGTCTGAAGTCAGACATTAAATTAACCAACAAGGTATCAAGGCCTATTGATATGCTGAAAATCCAAGTACAGAAATAAGAATAAAGTTCAACGTGTGCAGAATGAATGTGATATTTCTAATAAAGATCTGTCACTGTAGAGGAGACAGATAATTCATCATGGTTGAACGGAACTACGGTGCACTATTTTCAGCAAGTTGAGGTATAGTTTAATCCAATAACATGGATGTGGTGCACTTGGTTGCTAATGAGGCCTGTATATTCAACTATTTTATGCTACTGCTATTTTCTAACATCCTCTGTTTTCCTGTTGCGAGTGTTCATTATTGCTTTTCCTTGTAATCTTTTGACAGCTTCATTCAATACAAAAAATATTACTATTAGCGGACCAACTTGATTGGAAAATATCAATGGAGTTCAAAGCATATATATCCAAAAGATATGTTCCCAAGCCTTCCATTAACACTGCCACACCCTTGAAAAAAATGAATACACCCTTAGTACAATAAGAGATTGTAGTTGGTACAAAGAGAGCAAATTTACAAACATTGTAAAAAGCAAAAAGATTTGAAGTAAACATTAGAAATCTTTAATTATACATAAGCATAGAAAATATCAGGGTTTGGTAGAGTTAAAAACAATCAAAAGATATTCTCCCTATCCTTTCCAAATATTGGATTGACTGTAAACCCTTTAACATTTCATGATGGCCAGGCCAAGCATCTTTCAATTTCCTTTTAGAGTGTCTCGTTTTATTTTGGTCCCACTCTCCATGTTCTCCAGCTTTTCAGGTGAGACATGCGCAGAGTATTTGAAAACAACTCAATGTCATGACACCATCATCTAATTATGCAACAAAACTTTAACAAATAGCTCATCGGCGTATACAGGCTGCCATGGACATTGCTTAGCATTCATCTGATTCTATGAGGTCAATAGCATGGATTAGATCTCCAAACATAATGAGAAAACTAGTTTTTAGAAACTGGAAATTAAACCTCGTCCCTTCTTCACCACTTCAGATCCAAATTTTTACACTTGGAAAAACACAAGGTTTTCACATAGAAGAAACTGTGTAGAAGATTTTATCCCAAATTACACTCATACTTCTCTTCATACAAAATCTTCTAGATAATTTTCTCCAAAAGCTTTCTATTAAATGTATACTTTGTTATAATGCAGGCTGATGTTTTCAGATTACTTTACTTAGCTTTGCCAATAACCGGCTATCACCAATAATCTCTATCCTAAAGTGATGTCCTATCCACTTACAATGCATAAAATACCTATTATCCTGAAGTGATGACCCTGTTATCCTGAAGTGATGTCCATCCACTTACAATGCATTCTTGGAATGGAGCTGCAACAATAGGGTATATGGATTTTTGGAAATTGAACTGAGCAACAACCGGAAGATAAATACATGTTATAAATACATGTTGGGCTTGCATGATGCGATTATCAACATTGATGAAGATCTCACCATACCATTTCCATTTGACTCAACTATAGTGATGAGAGCAGGTGGAAGATTTCCGGGGCTAGGCAATAGATAGAGAAGAAAAATGAGATGATTTGGATGAGAATCTAGATTGGTTCATCGAGTACAAATAAGATGAGAAGATGGATGGATTGGGTAGCAAAGATACATTTGAGGAAGAAGGCTACAAGAATGACCTATTTGCAAAATAGGAGGATTCCACACTATTGGATGTAGCAGGACCTTCATCTATTCAGGAGAACATGCCTTGACCAGAAGCACTGCAACCAATGGAAGATAATCAGAGTTGGACATAACTAAGATAAAGACTCCTTCATGCCCATTGGTCTTTTGCTTGGATAGATTTGAGTTTCTAGGTTTGCTGATCAGTCATGGCAACATGGTGAATTTTGAATTGTATATAGTAGATTGTATTCGATGGTTTCTCTTGCTATGGATGGATATCTTTGTCTTATAGGTTTTTTGTAGCTTATTTTTTGGCAGCCTGGTCTTAGATTGACAAATCTAGTAAAGCTGCAACTATGTAATATTTTTTTATAACTTTTATATTAATACAACTCTTGGCTTTGGCCCCTTGCTTATCAAAAAAAAATGTGGGCCTGCAAGAGAAATTATGCTCTCATAAATACTGTAAATAGATTTCTTTATCTACAGATTGAAGTAATCTATTCGACTCTTTTGAGATTGTGGGCAGTGGTCTTTGATCTTTAAGGTTTTCTTTGTTAGTTACTTGAAACATCAGTTGTTGCTTTTTTTTATGGTGAAGCATGAGCAGTCAGTTTTGTTAAGAACTCTATTGTTTGTGATTATGAACACACTTATCATTTTTTTTACCATAGATTTCTCATAGAGTGACAGTCTTATAATGTCTTTTTATTGAAAAATTAACATATGAATATATAGCACTAGTGTTTCTAAATCTCACATTATAACTTTTCTAACAATTTATTATTTTTCCAGTATTGGGAGAGAGCAGAGTTTCCATTTGAGATTGTGCCAGTGCTCGCAAATATTAAGGTGGCTAGAGGTACTATTAAGGTCAGAGCAAGGTACATGTGGTTCTTTTGTTCTCTGCAAACTACTCACAGAAATTTCACATCTTTATGTCTGGAATGTCTTGCAGGGATATGGTTTCCTTGGTCTATCTATTGTTGCTAGTGCTCTTGCCATAGCTGAGATTGCAAGAGTAGATGCCAGATGTTCTGCATTTATACTGGTGCGCAGCTGCACAGTTATGCTAACAATTTGTAAGCAGTTTTAAACTTATGTTTTCTATTTTGCTTTCCAAATTTTGTTTACCATGGACAATTTTCTACAAAAGATGTCTTTTTATGGTCTTTGAACCACTGAGTCTTACCTTCCAGGCTTTAAATTTGATTTTAAATAGCAATGTGTGGAAGTGAGCATCAAAAGATAAAGTATTTAACTTCTTTGGCTCAACTTGATACCATATCTTGTTGGGTATGTTCTCCATTCATTGGGACACGTTAATCCTTGTTCTTCTTGTTTGTTCCACTTGATGCAAACTGGAAAGAAACCTTATTATAGTTCTTCTAGCACCGAATTTTAGGGGAGTGGTTCTGTTCCACCCATCTTTTATGTGAATTTGTACGCACTATTCATCATTAAAAAAGGTAACCTATACAATGGTTTCTCATTGTTACAAACTTGTAGGCATTGACTAAACCAAAATATGGTAGTGATGCAAGCTCGTTGAGAAAAACTGCAACTAAGGTCTATTTTTGTTATCCTTTCATGATATATTCATATGTTTAAAATGTGTTTGTCAATTAATCCTTATATCATCAGTTGTGCAAAAGAATGAAGCATAAATCCTGTACTAGCATGCAATCTATTTCAATGATAAGAAAGGTTGAATTTATTAGTATCATTATTTGGTATGTGAATTTGAATAGGTAGAAGGTGGCTGGAAGTTGGATGGCCGAAAAAGCTGGATAGGAAATAGTACTTTTGTAGATATACTAGTTGTTTTTGCTAGGAACACAACTACAAATAAAATCAATGGGTAAGCAACCAAGTAACCCTGATGAAGATGATCTTGAATATAATTGAACTAAAGATTTATCTGTATCAATTTCCATTATGATAAAAATGTTTATGAATTTTCTTTGAGTGTATTTGTAATGTAAGTGAATACACATGATCTAAAGTTCGTAAAATACTAAAAATAGAGATTGTGTTCCACTTGGTAGTATCTCTACAGTGGGTTTATTTCTATTATTACCTCATAGGTCTTGGTATTTTATCTCACTTGTGTTGTGATCTTTCAGTTTTAGATCTAAAATTGTCTTCTGTAAAAAACTTGAAATGTATTATACCATTCTCATACATAGTTTTTGGTATTTTATTTTAAATTCATATCATTATGTAAATTTTTGTCAATTACATTGCATGCAAATGAACAATTGTTATGTTCAGAGATTTTGCAAATAATACTGTGACTGTACCTCTTGTTTTAATCCAGTTTTAAGAACATCGTGGCCATATATTCTTTATTTCCACAGATGCTTTAACTGCATCTTTGTGTGCCCCCTTCATGAGCAATTTTTGGTTTCATCCATTTTCCTAATATTCTTACATATGAAGTTGTTTATATCAGAAACTATTTTATGGATACACGTCATTCCATGTTTGTATTTTTTTAATATTTTCTAAATTTAATGGTACCAGAATTTAGACTTCTCATTTCAATGTCATTCTTTATTAGATCCTTGTAGTCTAGTTGTTTCTCAAACATGATCTTTTATACTATGGGAATTAAAGCCAAACCTAATCATATTGGGCCTTGTTGACTCTACTTGGATTAACTATAGTGTCATTACAGCTACTCACCAACACCCTCAGAACTTAGTTGTTTTGTGTCAATCAGGAACATATCAGTCCAAGCTACTTGTGCATGTTCTTTCTAAAGAGTGGTTGCCTTTTCAGGGGTGACCATTGCCCTGTTGTGTAGTAAAATCTAAGTTGGCAGAATTGGTAGGGACCGGTACAGGTTCAAGGTTTGGGTATGCAGGCACTATAATTGTTTTCCTTGTGTATGGGTATGTACATGTGCATGTGCATGTTCCTAGGGTATGGTTGTGTGTGTGTGCATGCATGTTCCTTGTGTACAGTTGTGTGTGCGTGCATGTGCGCATGTTACAACTATTTTTCATGATCCTCTAATATGGATACAATTGGATATGATAATTATTATACAACTATTTTTCAAGACTAATATATATAAGGTTGGATATGAGAATAATTTGTAGAATTATTGTATCCTGCCCCGGTCTATAGAATCAGGGCTTTAGGTTTTCTGCTCGACTTACCTTGATGGAGGATTGCTTATATGGTTGTAGCTACAAGAATGTAGAAGGTATGATCATTAGTGTGGACTTCTAAAGTAGTAAAGCTTTTGATGGGTTAATTAGGAGTGAAAATGTAGAAGGTATGATCATTGGTACATACTTTATCTCTATTTAATGTGGTTGGTTTCCCCTAAAGATATATGCTTGTCATTATAATAAGGGGAACAAGCCACATGTAATGTATTTTCCAATGGGGTCATTCACTTCATTCTTATATTGCACATTGAATAACTTCACCATTGAGTTTCAAGTATCACTTGTCATCCTCCCCTTAAGCTTTGCTACCCTTGAACTATAGATGAAAAAACTTGAAATCATGTTTAGTGGAAAGTACTAGTATACATGGTATGATTATTATTTAAAGGATACTAGCTCAATGGAAGAGCACCTACTTTACAAGTAGGAGGATGATGGTTCAATTTCATCATGCCCTAATATGACTAAATTAATGACTAAATATATGGCCAAATAAAGGACCAAATAAAGGACCAAATAAATGACCAAATAAATGACCAAATAGATGACCAAATAAATGACCAAATAAACTACCAAATGACCAAATAAATGACTAAATATATGACCAAATCAATGATCAAATAAATGACTAAAATAGTTTAGTCATAAATTTGGTCACAAGATAAATGACCGGCAATAAACTACCACTGGTCATGTGACCAAATTTGGTCATTTATCTATAATTTTTGGTAGTTTATTTGGTCATATATTGTTGTTTTTGTACTAGTGGAATGAATCTGGACTAAAGATAAAATGTTTGAGATTGGATAGAGGAGGAGAATTCACCTTTGACAGATTCTATGAGAACTACGAAGAACATGGCATAAAAAGACAATTAAGTGCACCTAGAACCCCTCAGCAAAATGGAATTGCAGAGAGAAGGAATAGGATCATTCTTGATACAGCACGCACCATCATGATTCAAGGAAAAGTTGCACACACCTATTGGAGAGATGCAGTCAATACATTAGTCTACACCATCAATAGAATTCAATTGAGGCCTGGCGCTGACAAAACAACATATGAGCTATGGTTTGGTAATGTTCCCATAGTAAAATACTTCAAAATCTATGGAAGCAAGTGCTACATCAAGAGGGATGAAGTAGTAGGCAAGTTTGATGCAAGAAGTGATGAAGGTATCTTGCTTGGTTACTCTACTAAAAGTAAAGCTTATAGATGTTTCAATTTAAGATTGAAAAAGATCATTGAAAGTGCTCAAGTTAAGATTGATGAAAAGTTTATGGTTCAAGAAAGATATCATGATTACTCACCCATGATTGAAGAAGAACCTAGACCCTCCACTAGTGAGACAGTTATTGAGGAAATGTTTGACAGTATTGATGTATTTTTCAATGACCCCGAGACAAGTGAAGAAGGTACTCCTAAGGCTAATGAGTCAACATCACCTAAAGTTCCAAAGGTTACATCTAGAAATCATTCCAAGAAAGACATCATCGAAGATCAGAGCGGTAAAGTCTTAACAAGATCACAAGCAAAGAACTCAGCTAGCAGTGAAGCGGTATGTTTACTATCTCAGATTGAACCTTTAAGTGTTGAAGATGCATGTAATGATTTAGATTGGCATGATGCTATGAAATAAGAACTTGATCAGATTATTAAGAATGACACTTGGGAATTGGTCCCAAGACCTAGTGATAACAATGTGATTGGAACAAAGTGGATATTCAGAAACAAGATGAATGAAGATGGTACAGTAGTAAGAAATAAAGAAAGGTTAGTATGTAAGGGATATGCGCAAAGAGAAGGCATTGATTATTCAGACACATTTGCACCTATGAGCAGATTAGAAGCTATTAAGTTGTTTCTAGCTTATGCTATAGTCAAAAACTTCAAAGTATATCAGATGGATGTCAAGTTAGCATTCTTGAATGGAGATTTGAAATAAGAAGTATACATTGAGAAGCCAGAAAGATTCACCCTATCAGACAGACCTTATATGGTATGCAGATTAAAGAAGGCCCTCTATGGACTTAAGCAAGCCCCTAGAGCATGGTATGAGAGAATAGATGGATATCTAATAAAGATTGGATTCAAGAAAGGAGCAACAGACTATAATCTATTCATTAGAGAGACATCTAAAGGTCTACTACTTGTAGCTATATTTGTTGATGACATTATCTTTGGAGATAATGACAAATTAACTGCAGAATTTGCCAAAGAAATACAAAATGAGTTTGAGATGAGTATGATTGGTCCTATCAAATACTTTTTGGGACTAAATGTGTAGCAGACAAAAAAATGAATTTTTATTAATCAGTCCAAATATGTGAAAGAGATATTGAAGAAATTCAAGATGGAAGATTGCAAGCCAATAGGAAAACCTATGATCACTGGATGAAAACTTACAAAAGAAGATGACTCACTAGCAGTGGATACAATATTGTACAAATCTATGATTGGTAAACTCATATATCTTACTCAGACTAGACCGGATATTTCCAATGCAGTTGGCATAGTTGGAAGATTTGCAGCAGAACCTAAGCAAAGTCACCTCATGGCAATAAAAATAATATTCAGATACTTGTAGGGCACTATAGATTATGGTCTATGGTATCCTAATTCAGAAAATGTTGAGCTTCATGTATACAATGATGCAGATTGGGTAGGTTGTGTTGATGACAGAAAGAGTACATCAGGTGGAGCAGTGTTTCTTGGTGATAGACTTGTCACTTGGACAAGCAAGAAACAAAATTGTATTTCTCAGTCAACAACAGAAGTGTAGTATGTTGTAGCAGCCTTGAATTGTTCTACAATTGTTTGGATCAAGTAGATGATAAATTATTTTGGAATTCAGATTGATTATCCTATTGTTATTCACTGTGATAACACTAGCACTATCAATATGTCAAAGAACCCTATGATGCATGCAAAGAAAAAGCACATTGAGATCAAGTATCACTTCCTAAGAGAGAAAGTGGTAGAGAAATAAGTCAAGTTGGACTATGTGAGTACTAAAGATCAGTTGGCAGATATATTCACAAAGCCCTTTCCTAAGGATACTTTTGAGTATGGCAGGGAGAAGTTGGGAGTAATTCCCTTCCCTGATTCTACTTAAAAGAAAGAAGGAAATGTAAGTAAACTCAGGTGCGGAAACAACTTCCTACGCTAATCTCTATAGGAGAGTATTGTGCAAATTCTTATAAATCCTTACAATTTCAGATTTGTTAACTACTTTAACAAAGATATTACAACCACATACCATACATACAGAAAAATAGAGAATGACACAATGATATACCTTGGGAAAAACCTTTCAGTAAAAAACCCCAACACTCCAAAACCTGCACAATGTATTATCTTCAACACAAAGATTATAATACACTTGCAATGCAAGTTCTTTTAGGAAATGAGAGACAAAGCCAACAAGACTTAACTTTTTGTTATATCTCTCCCATAGGAGCAGCATCATATATATAGACTCCTCTGGACCCAAAAATGGGCACAACCACCAAGACCCATGCACAAAGCCACATGTACACAGTTGTTACATGCAATTCCAAGAATAGGCGTCCATCCCTAGAATAGACTATGACAGCTTGTCATAGAATCCGCCAAAAATAACGGTCACAAGAGAAGTGTAAGAGAATCTATCATACCAACCTATTTTTGGCATATTCTCTTACACTCACCAACCACTTCTTCTTGGGTGCCCAAATAGGCCCAAGTCATAAGATGCTCTTACACTTGTCATAGCACATTCCTTAAATAGTTCTTACGTGTCATAGGAATCTGTCATGACCATTTTAGTCATGATCTCCTTACGCACAAGATGCCGACACATCAAGTGGATGACACATCAACATGCCAACTAGACATGTACACTTAATTACATTATTTGCAAAAAATACATTTACAAAATAAATAATAAGAATAGGAATTATCCAAGGTTGAGACACCTTATTCCTAACATTCTCCCACTTGTCGAACACCTTGTAAGAGCAACAGGAACATAACAGGAACTTTACCCGCTATAGGCCAAAAGGCCCATAGACTCTGAACACCATCTGAACTTCTCAGTGCCCACTGGTTTCATTAATGCATCTGCAACATTCTTCACAATATCTACCTTCTCCAAATTTACCTTTCCATCTTCCACCATATCTCTCACAAAGTGAAACTGCACATCAATGTGCTTCGTTCTGGCATGGAAAGTTGGATTCTTTGCAAGGCAAATAGCGCTCTGACTGTCACACCAAATAGTAATTTGTTTTGCATCAACACCAACATCAGAACACAATCTTCTACGCCAAATGGCTTCTTTACAAGCATGAGTAGCAGCCATGTACTCAGCTTCTGTAGTGGACAAAGCAACCACAGGTTGTCGCTTACTCATCCAACTGATGGCACCACCAAACATAGTGAACACATAAGCACTGGTGGATCTCCTGCTGTCAATATCACCTGCCCAATCTGAATCCACAAACCCATGAATACAAACTAAATGTGGAGATCTAGAAGAGTTACCATGATAACATATGGAGTAATCTGATGTACCCCTCAAATATCTGAATACTCGCTTAACTGCATCCCAATGTACCTGTCCAGGATTAGCCATAAACTGACTCAGGACTCCCACTGCTTGGGCAATGTCTGGTCTAGTATAGACCATAGCATACATAAGACTGCCAACTGCACTAGCATAAGGTACTCTACTCATGTCCTCCACCTCACTAGGAGATTTTGGACAATCATCTACAGATAACTTTGTTCCCACAGAAATAGGAACACATAGTGGTCTACAATCTACCATGCTGAACCTATCCAACATAGACTTCACATACTTACTCTAACTCAACCAAAGTTTTCTGTTAGACCTGTCTCTACTGATTTCCATACCCAAGATGTACCTAGATGCCCCAAGATCTTTCATCTCAAACTATGCTGACAACTGAGATTTAAAATCAGAAATCATACCCTTACCCTTCCCAAATAGCAACATATCATCAACATATAATGCAACAATAGGAAGGCGATCATTTTCAACTCTGAAATAAACACAATGATCTGATTTTGATCTTACAAATCCAATTGACAACACAAAGGCATCAAACTTAAGGTACCACATCCTAGGAGATTGCTTCAAACCATATAGAGATTTCTTTAATCTGCAAACTAAGGATTCTTTACCTTTAACAATGTAGTGCTCAGGCTGTGACATATAAATCTCTTCCTCCAAATCACCATGAAGGAAAGCTATCTTCACATCCATCTATTCTGTCTCTAAATCATATGATGCAGCAAGAGATAACATAAATCTATTGGATGTCAACTTTGCAATAGGAGAGAATATTTCACCATAATCTATTCCTTCTACCTGTGAATACCCCTTTGCAACCAATCTAGCTTTATACCTTTCAACACTGCCATCTGCACAAAATTTCTTCTTGAACACCCATTTATAGCCAAGAGATTTTCTCCCTTTAGGAAAATGTACAAGGTCCCAAGTTTTGTTTTTCTCCAATGAAGCCATCTCATCATCCATAGCCTCAATCTAGGAACTTGCATCTTCCATGCCCAAAGCCTCTTTCACAGATCTAGGCTCATCAGTGTTAGTAATCAAAGCAAAGGCACAATTGGAATCTAACATAGAATAACCAAACCTTTCTGGTTGCTTTCTTTCTCTCATGGATCTCCTCAAGGGCTAAGGTTGAGGTTGTTCTTCCTCTTCTTCCAAACTATTAGAGCTGCTAGAGCTCTCCTCATCATTAGACCCAACATGGTCTCTCTGTTCAGTCTTCTCAGGGGTAGGAGGCAACTGAACAACATCTTTTTCCTTTTCTTTTTCATCTGGTTGTAGCACAATAGGAGAAGATGTTAGCTCTCTGAAAATAACATTTCTACTATACAACACCTTACTAGTCACAAGATCCCAAAGCTTGTATCCTTTCACACCAGCACTATATCCAATTAAAATACATTTAACGGCTTTGTTTTCCAACTTAGATCTTTTCTCCTTTGGAACATGTGCATAAGCTTCACAACCAAAAACATGAAGATGTCTAATTGAAGGCTTCTTACCAAACCACACCTCCATGGGTGTCTTACCAACAAGGGCTGATGTAGGAGATCTGTTAACCAGATAACAAGCAGTGGCCACAGCTTCAGCCCAAAACCTTTGTTCTAAACCAGCTCCACTAAGCATACTCCTAGCCTTCTCCATCAGTATCCTGTTCATTCTCTCTGCAACTCCATTTTGTTGTGGGGTATAAGGAGTTGTCTTATGCCTCTCGATACCTTGTTCTTTACAGAACTGTTCAAACTCTGCTGAGCAAAACTCACCACCATTGTCAGTTCTCACACACTTAATCTTCTTACTAGTCTGATTCTCTACAAGAGCTTTAAATTCCTTGAAATGACTAAAGACTTGTGTCTTACTTTTAAGGAAATAAATCCATGTCCTTCTATTGTAATCATCTATGAAAGATACAAAAAATACAGACTTGGAGATTGAAGGAACTTTTACAGGACCAAATACATCAGAATGAGTAAGATCCAAAACATCAAAAGATTTGTGAGAACTAGAGTAAAACTGAACATGATTTTGTTTACCATATACACAGTGTTCACAGAAGTCAAACTCAAGATTGCAATCATTTAACCCCTCAATGAGATTTTTATTTTTTCAGGGTTCTGAGACCCTTTTCACCAATGTGGCCAAATCTCATATGCCACAACATTGTCTTTTTTATAGGAAGCTTACCTTCCAAAGTGTTTGCACTACCATCGGAACCAATAGCCACAAACTTCTTCACTGCTTGTTCAGATGGTGAGGATGAAGAACTATTACATAAAGGAATACATGCATCTAGCTAAAATAAGGTACCTCTCCTAGTACCCCTTGCAAGCACTATCAATCCTCTCATCATCTTGCATCCTTCTTTCGAAATAACAACTTGCACACCTACATCATTCAGCATACTTATAGATAATAGGTTTCATGCCAAACCCGGAATGTGCATAACTTCATTGATTCCCTTTACTCATCCATCAGGAAATTTGATAGTGACCCTTCCGTGTCCAACTATCTTTAGGTGAGAATCATCACCAAAGTACACCTTTCCACCATGAAACTCTTCATATTTTGAGAACCAGTTTCGATGAGAGGTCATGTGAAAAGATGCACCTAAGTCAACCAACCACACATCATCAGATGCATGGGCTACCAAAGCTATGATGAATGCATCACCATCTTCTTGAGATCTTTCTGAAGCTGAATTTGAACCTTTCTTCTTCTTCTTCGGCTCTTTGCAGTCTTTACGGAAGTGCCCAGATTTATCACAGTTCCAACATTTTGCCTTGGACTTATTAGAAGTCTTTGACTTCCCATGGGATTTGGATCTACCCTTATTGTCAGACTTATTGTCATTTTTCTTCCCTCTTTCAGTGGATCTCCCATGAACAGCAAGGGCTTCTTTTTTCGAAACGGAAGCCTTTCTTCGCATCTCCTCTGATAGCAGGGAAGACACCACATCATCCATTTCGAAGGTGAATAAAGTGCTTCCAAGAGCCATCACAAGATGGTCCCATGAATCCGGTAAAGAACACAAAAGTGTGTAGCAACGATCCTCCTCCTCTAACTTGACACCAACTGATGTCAATTGTGCAGCCAGCAGATTAAATGCATTTAAATGATCCATTAAGGATCCACCTTCCTCCATTCATAGAGAGTACAACTTCTTCCTCAGGAACAACTTGTTCACCAGAGATTTGGTCTAATACATGGTTGCAAGTCTTTCCCACAAACTATTTGCGGTTTTATCATCTAGAATATTTAGAAGGACTGCATCAGTTAAACAGAGTTTTATGAGACCCTTAGCTTTACGGTCTTTGATATCCCAATCTGCTTGAGCTATAGTTGCTGGTCTTGTAGCACTTGAAGTCGCTTCCCATAGGTCACGATCTTCCAACATGTCTTCCATCTTGAGATTCCACAACTCAAAATTAGTGCCATTAAATTTCTCCACCTCCATTCTTCCATATGATGAACTTGCCATCTCAATCTGCAAATAAGATTCAGAATGCTCTGCAAAAAACTCCCACTCAAACTTGAGATTAGCTCAAAAAACCCTACCCAACAACTAGGATCAAAAGTTGATCAAGCTCTGATACCACTTGTAAGGAAACTCAGGTGCGAAAATAGCTTCCTACGCTAATCTCTATAGGAGAGTATTGTGCAAATTCTTATAAATCCTTACAATTTCAGATTTGTTAACTACTTTAACAAAGATATTGCAACCACATACCATACATACAGAAAAATAGAGAATGACACAATGATATACCCTAGGGAAAACCTTTCGGTAAAAAACCCCAGCACTCCAAAACCTACACAATGTATTATCTTCAACACAAAGATTACAATACACTTGCATTGCAAGTTCTTTCAAGAAATGAGAGACAAAGCCAACAAGACTTAAATTTCTGTTATATCTCTCCCATAGGAGCAACATCATATATATAGACTCCTCTGGACCCAAAAATGGGCACAACCACCAAGACCCATGCACAAAGCCACATGTACACAGTTGTTACATGAAATCCCAAGAATAGGCATCCATCCCTAGAATAGACTATGACAGCTTGTCATAGAATCCACCAAAAATAATAGTCACAAGAGAAGTGTAAGAGAATCTGTCATACCAACCTATTTTTGGCATATTCTCTTACACACACCAACCACTTCTTCTTGGGTGCCCAAATAGGCCCAAGTCATAAGATGCTCTTACACCTATCATAGCACATTCCTTAAATAGTTCTTACGCATCATAGGAATCCGTCATGACCATTTCAGTCATGATCTCCTTATGCACAAGATGCTGACACATCAAGTGGAGTGACACATCAACATGCCAACTAGACATGTACACTTAATTACATTATTTGCAAAAAATACATTTACAAAACAAATAATAAGAATAGGAATTATCCAAGGTTGAGACACCTTATTCCTAACAGGAAAGGCATTAGTCCTCTGGGACTGATGGAAGGTTGACTACTCTACCTCAAGAGTAGTACCAGTGCTTAAAATGAATGGCGCCCTTTGCCATTGATTTCAAAGGGGGAGTAATATACAGAGTCATGAAAAACAAAAGTAAAAGGAGGAGTAATATACTAAGGGGGAGCAGTATTCAGTTATGACAAAAGTACAGTTGAGGAAATGGACAATGTTGAAAAATATTGCAATAGATGGAGGATTCATCTTTGGGGGAGTTTTGATGAGGAAATGAAGAATGTTATAAAAGAAATGATCATTTGGGTTGGTGGTGGTTTTTCATTCCACATGTTGCCATCAATGCCAAAGGGGGAGATTGTTAGAGATTTGCCAACATGCCAGTACTGACTATATGTTTGTCATTGATGACAACATATGGAAAGTAGCATGCGTGGAAGTCTTATGCAGTAATATTTCAGTATATATAGCATGGAAATGATATCATCATGATATCATGGGCGTAGAGGTTAACTATTAATACAGATAGTTATATAGCATCTTGTGTTAGCAGTGTTCTTGACAAGAGTAACATGCAATGTTTTGTGTATGGTTGTTCGTACAGTTATCATGGATCCTTGCATGCTTGGATATATGTTGAAGATGTGTTAGTGATGTTTTAGTCATGGACACATAGTCTGATATTCAGTAGAAGTGAAGTTATGAAGTCACTATTCATTAGTAGTAGTTTCCTGTGTTTGTTCAGGAGAATCGACGGAGATTTTGTTGGTTCTAGAGTTGGGCCTATATTTTTGGTATGCACCCTTGGAGTTAAGCTTAGAGAAGAGTTATTGATGTTTGGTTAAGAGCGCATGAATTAATTTAGCTTGAGGAGAAAGAGACAGTTGTTTTAGTAGAGCCGAAAGTGTGTAGCGTGCATCTACAATAATCTTATTAGACAGGTCCCAGATTATGTTGCGAGCATAGTAGAGGTGATAGAATGTTTATCTAAGTTTGTTATGGTTTCTCTAATATGATTTCAAGGTGGTTCTAATAGGTTGACTTGATTATATCATTTAGAGGAAAGATATTTATAGGCAGTCATTTGTGATTGCTTGAGTGTGGTTCATGGTTGATTAAGTAGAGCAGAGAAAAGTGTGTGAAGTGTTGAGCCATCAGAAGAAGGTCTATGTGACCAAGTAAAGTATTTGTGCTATACATTGGAACTGATCTAGACAACAGGTCTAAGCGTAGTTCACCAAGATCCAGATATAGTGTGTATCTGTTATTCAGAAGGTTGTTGCCTTCACCCCTTTGAGTAGTGAGCTCTTGGACAGTGTGTCCTCTCCCCTAACAAGGACAATTGCAAAAGACTCCTGACAGGGTTTGACCCTTGACCAGGTATACTGTACTAAATATATTGTAAAGCAACTCTTAATAGGGTTAAGGATCTTCTAACAAGGATCATAATACACTAGTGCAGAATATTAGTGGGTGTCAATTCCCACCGGGGTTTTTACCTATTTGGGTTTCCCCGTAACCAAAATATTATGTTGTGTTCAAGTGTTCTTTCATTGTGTTTATGCTTTATATTTAAGTATACTTAATTGGATAAAGATTTGAAACTTGTAGATAACTGATTCACCCCCCCCCCCCCCCCCCCCCCTCCCTCATTTATCTCTTGGGACTATTCCTAACAGTTGGTGCTCCTTGCAGTTGGAGCTACTAAAGAAGTTGTAATTGAGTTGGTGCTCATATTTGGATAATAGAATTGTAGGTTGGAGTGGGTTTTTTTTCCTAGGAGGGTTTCCGACTCATCACAAATCTTGTGTTATTGTGTTCATTATTTTGTGTTTCATGTTTTGATGCATGTAAATGATCTATCTCATTATGTTTAGATTCATTGCTTTGATACTTTTGATTTCTGCAACTATCCCGTGTGTTTCAAAGTTCTGTAATAATTTTGGGTACATAAACTTATTGGTAATCAACAAAGTATAAGAAAGAACATTCATTTTATGATTGAATGTTTACATTTTACTTTGATATATTTGAATTTAGAATCAGTGTTTAAGTTCATATTTTAGAGAGGCTTTATTTATTTATAATCTGATTTACAACTTAAATTTTTTAAGCACTCTAATTCACCCCCCCTAGAGTGCATCCAATTCCAAAAAGTGGTATCATAGCATAGGGTCTCTCCATTAGGTCTATCCTATGGATTGATCCTAATCTTTTGGAAATGCTTACATGGATCATTAAGCAGAAGGTGCTTCTCTTACAAGAGCTCCTCTTTTTGATGGCTCTAATTATGTATTTTGGAAATTCACGATGGGATCCTTTTTGAAATCTCTTGATGAATGTGGGAGGTTGTTACAAGTAATTATACTATCCCTAAAACTATGCCTACTAATCTTGATGACAAAAAAAAATATGAGCTAAATGCAAGAGCCAAATTTTCCATTTCATGTGGTCTTACAAAGGATGTGTTTGTGAAAGTTATGTACTATCAATCTGCAAATGCAATGTGGGAGAAACTTGAAACCATTTATCAAGGAGATGCTAAAGTGAAAAATTCAAAACTAATCACTCTCAAAACTCAATTTGATGCTCTTAAAATGAATGAGGATGAAAATGTTGCAAACTATTTTCTTAGGGTTGATGAAGTTGTAAATGCTCGTAGAGGTCTTGGAGAAACCATAGTTGAATTTATGATATTGTTATCAAAGTTGTTAGAAATCTACTACCTAAGTTTGACACAAAGATATCCACCTTAGAAGAAAAGAAAAACTTTTCTCACTTGTCATTGCATAAACTCCAAGGCATCCTTATAGCTTATGAAATGAGGATTGGTAGAAATCCTTCTACATCTAAAGAAACTAGTTTCAAAGAATAAAAGAAAGAAGAAGTTGATAGTGAAACTGATCTATCTGATGATGTTAAAGCTTTAATAATTAGAAAATTGAAAAAGAAATATAAGGGTAAATTTCCCTTAAAATTATTTAATTGCAGCAAGGTAGGACACTTTGCTGCTAAGTGTCCTTACATTGATCAGAATAATGATGAAGAAAAATTGGAAAAGTTTTCTCAAATGAAACCTTGGAATTCTAAAAATCAGTTTAACAATTTTAAAAAGAAGAGCCTTCTTATTAAAGAAGACTTTGATGGGGAATCAGATGATTCATCATGTAATGGCGATGAATTTTTTTTATGGATGAAATTGAATCTGACAATAAGGGTGTCACTAGAAAAATTGAAATGACTTTTAATTATGAAAATCAAGAAGTTTAGTTTGAAGAGCTTCTTTGTGCTCTTCAAGAAGTAAAATGGTTTAAAAAACTTGTAGCTACTCATGAGAGTGCAAATCAAGTCTTGCAAGTTAAATTAGAAACATCAAATTGTGTCATTAAAAGTAAAAAACTTTTTCTTGATGAAAAAAAGAAGAAAATTAGGTGTTTAGAACAACAAGTCAATATCCTTCAAAAATAGGTTGTCATGAATGAAACTCTAACTAGAAAACAACACAAAATTATGATTGATGTAAATTTAGATAAAGCTAAATGCTCAAAGTAGAATTTAAAATCTAACATTGGAAACATTCCTATAACATGACTTCTTTCATGGCTATTGTTTCTATTGTCAAATATTTGGGCATAAAATCAGTTTTTGCAGATATCTAATGCCTGAAAATCCTACTTTTGGTCATAAGAAAGCCTATGTTTTTCCTAAGACTATAAGGTGTCAAAAATTATATCCCTATGGACACACTACTAATCATTGTAAATCAAGTCATGACATTACTCAAGTATGGAGGCCTAAAATTGTGCCTAGCACAAAGAAATCCTTACTAGCACAAATTGCTTTTTTTTTCAAACAATTCTAAAACATGGGTGTTAGATAGTGGTTTCTTACACCACATGACTAGAAATAAAGGTAAGTTTAAATTCTTACAAGACTTTGATGGTGGTTTTGTAAGGTTTGTTGATAATTGAGGTGCATACATAAGGGGTAAATGATATGTTTACTTGAATGATGACACTCCTCTTCATGATGTTAATTATGTTGAAGGGTTAAAACACAAACTTTTAAGTGTTAGTCAAATATACATGATAAGGGTTATCACATTTATTTTCATTCCAAGGGTTGTGCAATAAAAAATAAGGCAAATAACAGTTACATGCAAATATAACCAATATCATAAAATAATAAACCACACAGAAAGAGAACACAAGACACAAAGATTTAACATGGTTCACCCAATCCCTAGGCTACATCCACCAACAACAAGTCCAATATTATTATTATCCAATAATTATAACCTGATTACAATCCGCGATCCCTTATAGCTCAATATTGCCACAAGAAGCTACTCAAAAGCATACTTCATAATGAAATCCCTAACGCTAAGCTATTTTATACAAGCTTATTTTGTGAGGGTGGGGGGAAAAGTGTACAGTACTTCCCTAATCAATCACCACAATATAAAAATCTCCCACTTGGGGATTGATCAGACTCCATACAAAGAAACAATCTCCCACTTGGAGATTGATCTTGTAGCTAAACCGCTACCCTATGAAGCTCCCACTGGATCCAACCACCTTGGACTTTATTGTTCCTTTATTCAGTTTAGTCTAGTAGACAAATTGAAGCTGAAAAAGAGTTCAAATTCTCCCTTGTTACTACCTTTATAAACATATCTATTGGATTATCATCTATATTTATCTTTTCCAGCTTTAACTGTCCATCATCCAAAACTGACCGAATGAAATGGTATCGTAACTATATGTGTTTTGTCTTTAAGTGCAAACAATAATTCTTTGCAAGATGAATGGAACTCTAGCTATTTGTATAGAGATAATTATCCATCAGTGGATGTCCCAATTCTTCCATGAAGAATTCAATGCATATCATCTCCTTGGATGCCTCTGTAGCAACAACATACTCTACCTCTGTAGCGGATAAAGCCTTCACCTTTTGTAACCGAGAAATCTCACTCATTGTTATCCCACCAAAAGTAAATGTTATCCACTAAGTTTACGCATTTGTCTCAAGCTCTCATAGTCTTGATAACCTAGTATAACATGGGAATCATCTCTAGGTTGTGGGACCTATGCTAATTGAGATGAGACCTCTAGGTTCTAGGTTGGTTCCTCTTGGATAATCACCTTAATTTTCTTTTAGACAGGAAAAGGAAACTTTTGAGGGAAAGGGATAGAAGGAATGCTTGGAAGGGAAATGACTGAAAGAAAACTACCTACTAGGTGATACACTGAAATTAGGGTTTGGATCTCAGTATAGAGGAGTGAAATCAATGAAAGGCTTAGGTCTAGTAGGTCACAACTTATTGAATAGGCTTGCATAAGTATTTCATAGAAGGGTCTGAACATAAGACAAAATTTATGACCTACAAGTAGACATTCACTTCTGCAACTCGGTGTAGGAATGAGACAAGACTGTTAGGGGGATGAAGTATGCCCACAAAAGCATCTAAATCAGATCAAACACAATAACACACAAAATCACAAAAATTAAGAGGGATCAGGAACCCTAAGTTGTCATTGAAAAAACATACATATACTTTGATTCAATAAGAGAAGACTCAGACAAGGAAGCATAGGGACATGAAGAATTGCCACAAAATACCTCTGCAATATCTGAATAATCAATGGGAGGTTACAAAATATGAAAAACCAGAGGGCAGGAAGAAATGCCATGGATAGCTTTCCAAGAAAAGGACTTTCTTCTTTACAAGATGCTAACTCTGAGCTCAAAAGCTCCAAAAATACAATATATACATACTTAACTACACGTAGGCAGGAGCAAAACCTAACTAGGGTTAAAAGTTTTACAATACAATAATCAAACCCTAAAGGTACACTGATGACCCATCATCAAAACTCTGAGAACACCGGCAACTAGATCAAATCATCCCTTTGCGTGTTGATCCTATTGTATTGAACTCACCTGTAGACACAACTACCTTGACTCATCTACCCACCTGGAACTCCACTAAGCCATGAAGGCTCACAATCTAATCCTGAAGATATTTGGGTTTAAAAAGATTAACTCTACAAAGGTGGTGCCAAGCTCATTAAAACTTCAACACGACATGGTTCTTTGTGAAATTTGTGGCACCAATGATTAGATTGTCCATTATCTTCTTTCCAACCATCCTTGTCCTAAAGAAATAAATTCCAACAACTCAAACTGTTGTGCATGGCCACAAAATGCAAACCCTAGCCAAAAACCCTGCAAAGAAATATTTAAATTTGAACTACAATGGCTAGCCGATCAAATTTTAAAACCTGACCGTCAATGAATAACCTTCCTGGTAGATGAATGACCTAGATGCACCTTTTAAAATAGTTTGAAACCCTTTTGACAAGTCAACCACCACCGTGGAAGTCAGCAACCAATCACAAGTGAGCAAGTCAGTGTCTCTGACAGACATGGACCCATGATCCTGAGAAGCACCATCAGACAACTATCGCTATACCATTGAGATTAATGATCGAGCACTTTGGATCTGTGGTATAATGAGAGCCATGAGATCTGATTGTGTTTTAACCCCTTTAGAAACCCCAGACCCCACAGGCCCATTGACATTGGCCACGTTGCATTTTCCTATTCGCCCTGACCACCTCATCAGCAAACACCTCAGCACTGCTATGACATCGAATCCACTGAGAATAAGATTCCAATCGAATGGCGGGTGCATGATCTCATAAGGTCAAAAGATTCTATGAGATCATACAACCACCATAGATCCTAGCCTTTCTGACACATCCGCAAACCCTCTGACACAGTCCCACTGAAAAATCCTAATTGTCACCTAGGAGCCACTAAAGAATGAGCACATCACTAGGAAAGGACCCACCGATAGACCCTGGAGATAAAGTAAGATCAATGACTATCGTATGATCACATGCTCTGACACAAAGTCTTCCGGACATACACCAGCTGTCGTTCCTCTGCAAATGTCTGAGCCTTTGACTGTCGAAAGGGCCCCGTCCTACTGACAGATTTCCACATCACTACTCTCGATCAATCAGAAGCTTCCAAATCAAAATACGTGGCACTCGACCCACTGAAAAACTACAGTGCTGGAGGAAAAGTAAGATCGACAGTAGTTGCTATACCATGATCGTAAGATGCATGCAACTTTGGCTTGCAGGATAGCAAAGACTGTCAAATGAAACTGACACTTATCCTCAAGGAAAAATATTTATGCATTGAGACTTAGGAAAAATTAAACCACCGGACTTAGGAGATATTTTGCACACATGCAAATTGGAATGACTTAAGTGGCAAAAAAAGTAATATGAAAATATAACAAGGCTTAGGGTTTTCTAGGTAACAGCTAGTTTTTTCAAACTTTTCAACTACAGACCAGGGAGTAAAATAAATTGTAGAGGCCAGAGAATAGGGTATAAAATCATGAAAATTTTAGGGATGGTAGACATGGTAAAAATAGAGGCCTTGGAGTAGGCTTTAGCCAAATTTGTATGCATAGGAAAAATTGGGCAACATTTTGGCAATTTCTGCTGGATGTCAGCCTGCTAGATATAGAAACCAGTGGCCTAGACAATCCATTGGGCATGGGGCCTCAAAAATCTAAAAACTCTCAGAGAGGCAGAACTGGAACTGTGCTCAGAGCACTTCTTGGAAAAAAATAGGGAACTAACCTAGAAAATAGGAAAAAAGAAAGGACATATTTACAAGATTTTACAGAGAGGGGTTAACCTCAAAACAGGGCTTCAAGTGGAATCCATTCACTGAGATAGGTAGGTGGACTCCCTCCAGAGTTGCTAGTTGAAAGGCATTGGAGCCCCTACATTTTGTGATTACAAATGGTCCACCCCAAAATGAATCAAATTTGGTATGTCTGCCAAGCTTGGATTTGAACTCATCCCATTTGAGAACTACATCTCCAACTTTGAAATTCCCGACCCTGGCTCTTTTGTCAAAACTCCTCTTTGTTTGAATCTGATGGAATTCCATATCCTACATTGATTTGTCTATGATCTCTTCCAATTCCATCAATTGAGCATACCTGATCTGCAAAGGATCTCCTTCTTCAAATAGGGCATACTGAGTAGCCAAGTCCAGAGTTGGCAATTCAGCTGAAATGGATAACTTGGCCTCTTTACCATATACTAGCATGTAAGGAGAATTACCAATGATTTTCTTTGGAGTAATTCTATCTAACCATAATCCAGACCTCAGTTTAGTATGCCAATCCCTCTAATTGTCTTGCAGAGTCTTCTTGATTATCCTAATCAAGTTCTTATTTGTTGATTCAACCAAGCCATTGCCCTGAGGGTAATAATTTGAACTGGTATTTAGATAGATGTTGTTCTTGACTACCCACTTTGAGACTTTGAGGCCTGTGAATGCCAATGCATTATCTAAAATTATGGAATCTGGAATGCCAAACCTATGAACTATATCATCATAAAAACTCAATACAACACTCTCATTTGATTCTTTTAAAGAAATTGCTTTTGTCCATCTGGTGAAATAATCTGTTGTAGTGATTATCCATTTATGGCCTGCACTAGATGGAGGATTGATCATTCCAATGAAATCTATGCCCCACTTAATGAAGGGATGCTCTATTCTAATTGGTTGTAGGGGCAAGGCTGCAAGCCTTTCTTTTCCCACAAACATGGCACACCTAATGCATTTTCTTACATAATCATGACTATCCTTAAAGATAGATGGCCAATAGTACCCAGCCCTCATGATTTTAAAAGCAATAGTCCTAGGAGAAAAATGACCACCAACAGGTCCATCATGAAACTCAAATAGGATGTCTGCTACCTTTTCTAAATCAATACATCTCAAAAGGACACCATTGTGATCCTTCCTAAAAAGAACTTCATCTATGAACACAAAAGGAACAGATTGTAACCTATAATACCTTCTTTTTTCTGAATCCAAACCTATAGGACATTGTCCTCTCTTCAAATAATTGATCATATTAGGCAACCATCTTGTTGCCTTGGCTTGTTCTTCTATATCATGCACCACCAGAGATGCATCTATTTGCTCTGATTTCTTTGAACTCTCATCTGATGCCAAATGTTCACAAAGACCTCTTCCTCTAACCAGCTTGGTAGTTTGAATATTAATGTCATATTCCATCACCTTGTTGATCCAACCAGCTCTTTTCTCATTTAGGTCTTTGGAAAGAAAAAATTCTTTGACACTTGGATGAGTAACCTTCAAGTGTACCTTGCTATGGGTCAATAGATATCTGAACTTTTTAAGGCTCTTTACCACAACAAGTACATGTTTCTCTACAAAAGAGTATCTCTATTCATACTCCTCTAAACCTTTGCTAAAGAAAGCAATAGGCTGCTCCAATCCATCTAAATTTTCATGGGTCAGCATTGTAGATATAGCATCATGACCTCCATAAGCATAAATGATAAAATCCTTATTGAAATTTGGGTTTAAGAGGGTAGGAGCTTCTGTTAAGGCCTCTTTGATAGCTTGGAAATTGACCCTCCCTTCTTTGGTCCAACTAAAAGTTGAACTCTTCTTTAACATGGCTATCAAAGGCTTGAGTAAATCTGCAATGTTAGGCAAGAACCTCCTAACAAAATTAATCTTTCCTATGAAAGATTGGAGACTTTTCTTGTGATGTGGTAGGGGTAGCTCTAGGATAGCTGCAATTCTCTTAGGATCTACTGTGATCCCTTCTTTGGATACTACATATCCCAACAATTTTCCTTCATGGACTGCAAACACACATTTCTTGGGATTAAGAGATATCCCAAACTCTCTACACTTTTCAAAAATCTTCCTCAAATGTTTGATGTGATCTGCTGCATGCTTTGAATAGATAGTTATGTCATCTAGATAGACCAGCACAAACTTGGACATTAGGATCTTAAAGGCCATATCCATTTCTTTTTGAAATGTAGCACCTACATTTGACAAACCAAAGGGCATCTTTTGATAAGCCATGGTTCCCCACTTGGTTGTAAATCCAGTCTTGTATTGATCCTCTTCATTTACTAAGATTTGATTGTATCCTGAATAGCCATCCAACAATGAAAATCTCTCGGATCTAGAGACACATTGTAGAATTTGTTCCATAGAGGGTAATGGATGGCGGTCCTTTAATGAGGCCCTGTTAAGATCCCTGAAGTCAACACATAACCTCAACTCCCCATTCTTCTTCCTGATAGGAACAAGGTTGGAAACCCAACTAGTATGCTTGATGGGGTAGATGATACCACTTTCAATTAGTTTGAGTACTTCTTTATGCATAAGTGGCTCAAGCTGAGGATTAATAGGCCTTTGTTTTTGCCTCACTAGTTTGGCATTTGATTCTAACACAATAGTGTGCTTAGCAAGGGCAGGGTCAAAACCTTTGAGATCCTCATATTTCCATGCAAAAACATCACTAAATTCATTGAAAAGTTGGGTATAAGCTTGGTTTTCCAATTCAGTGTTTACTTTTCCAAATTGTAGGCTCTTACCTGGTTCGAACTCTAATTCAACATGATGTTTTTGTTGGACTACCAGGCCAAATTTGTTCTTCTTAACTTCATCATCCTTGTTGAAGATAGTCACTAATGTAACAAGACCTCTAGGCATCTTATTGGACTTTATTTTTATCACTTGATCACCATAATTTTGTGATAGCCTATCTTGATTATGCTCTGAAAAAACATCTTCTTCAAACAAGAACTGCAGAATTTGTTCGTCATTGTCAAACACTTTCCAATTGACATCATTATCAGGAATAGATGGTCTGACAATCACCTTGATATGCTATTGATCCACTTCTTTTGAAATGCTATTTGGAATGTCATACTGAGATCCAACATCAGCTAACCTATCTGCATTTTGATTTAACTTCCTAGGGATAGCAACAATATTGAAAGCATGGAAATCTTCAATTATATCCCAAACTCTATGTTTGTATGATTTCAAAGCATCATTTTTTTTGCACTTATCCCTCTTAATTGGCTGACAACTAATTCACTGTCACCATAAACTTTTAAGGCCTTAACCCCTCTTTTTCTAGCCCATTCTAGTCCATTGACTAGGCTTTCATACTCTGCAGTGTTGCTAGTGTAGGAGAAACTGAATCTAAAGGCAGTATAATACCTTTCTCCTTTTGGGGACACTAGCATAGCACCACCACCAAAACCATGTCTACTTCTAGCTCCATCAAAAAATAGTTCCCAAACCTAATTGCTCTGATCCTCTGAATCAGTGTCCTCTTTGAGAAGGCTTGGCTCTATAACTTCATTTTCTTGTATCAAATAACTTCCCAAACCAAAATTCCAAATAAGATTATTTTGGGCCTCTGAAGCTCTTTCATCTAGAAGAATATCAGGGATACTTTCTATCTTTGTGCTTGCTTCACTAATGGTTTGGAAGTCACTACTATCAAATATAGGATAGCTCACATTGATGGTATTGGACACATATGGTTCTAATTGGTCAGCTACTTTCTTGGGCATTATAGTGCTAGTAGCTCCACTATCTACCATACAATTATGTACTAAATATTTTCCAATAATTAGAGATACATAAAAGGGAGGTGGCTTTGAATTCCTACCTTGAATGGCATTGCCTTTGGAGTTGCTACTTGGAGCCTCCTTTTCTTGATCAGTGTTAACCAACACTAGCTTTGCAGCTTCTTTTGTAGGTTGAGGAGTTGTCACTTCTGTCATAGCCTTTTTCAAGATTTCAAGTTGTCCTGGAAGAGCCAAAGAGTCCCACATAGACATGGTGACATTCACCTTCTTCATGTTGTCTATGATATTAAAAGGTGTCACAATGTGTACTCTTTGTTGTGTCTTTACTGTGATGGGCTCCACCTCTTTGGAATGTTGGCCTTCTTTGCTTGTAATGATAGGAGCCTCCTTAGGTGTGATGGGAGTGGCTTGCTGTAGTGGCTCTGCAGATGTGGTGGCTTTGGCATTGGAATCTTCTCTCTCCATGTCTTGAGATCTTCTTTTTGCTCTTGTATAAGCAACAAAAGAAACTTCATCATTGACTCTATTGAATTCTAGTTGCTCCCAATTGAAAAGAGCAGTCTCCTTCTCTTGTGATTCTTGTTGAGGAACTCACCCATTGGATGAAACCTCTGATTGAGCTTGTGAGGCATTTTGAACCATTAGAGCTTGGTTCATCCATCCATTTGAACATGTAGCTTGATTATGAGGCTGATTACAAGGAAAGCACCATTCATTATCCATAGCCATATTATTTTGACTAGGGACCATATCCCTCATTGGATTTATAGAATTGAAAGGTGCAGGGTTATATGGTTGGAATGGTCTTTGATTAAAACTTTGTCTTTGTCCTCGATAACCTCCTTGGTATGATGGCCTATTTTGTTGATAAGGTTGTCCTTGATTTTGGTATTCTTGATTAGGACGTTGGCCTTGTGGCTGAAATGGTGGTCTGATTCCTTGACCTTGTTTCTTTAGATTTGTGACCTCTTTAGTCATGGTCTGCAACAAATTTGTCATTTCTTGCTGACTGCTTTGTTGGCTGTTCTTTATCTCTTGCAGCTCTTGAGAGAAACTTGTTGTTAGCTCTTGACCACTAGTACTAGCCTAAGGTGCTAATATGGTGTGAATAGGGGTAAATGGGGGTACTTGTGTAGGTGAAATGGGTTGAAGGCTAGGAAAGATGGGCATTGGTGGCCTTCTAGCAATCATGCTTTCTTGAATCAAACAATTTTCAGCCTTGACAACTATGTCAAAGGCTTGGGGTAAAGAAGTACCACCCATAGACTAGATCATGATAGAAATCTGACCATTCAGACTTTGCAAGTAGTATAGAAAAGCATGGTCAGCTAATGGTCTTATAGAGACTGGAATTCTATTCCATGTTTTGAGTAATCTACTATTGTAATCTGTCATTTGTTCTTGAGGGTCTCTCTTAATAGTTGTTAACTGCTCAACTAGAGACAAGTTATCTAATTTATCCTCAAAATGCTTACTCAATACATCCCCTAACTCATCCCTTGAAGTAGTGAAACCAATAGTTAGAGTTCTAAACATTTCTAGAGCCTTACCTTTTAAAGAGGCTGCTAATAATTTGGTGGCCACGTCCTCTTGAGTTATGTTGTGTATGCTGCAGATGATGGTCACATCTCTTATGTGTTCAAAAGCAGTTGTCTACCCTTCATCTATGAAATTAGGTATAATCTTAAGTGCCACCAAGGGCACATCATGATGTTGAGAAAAATTCAATGGACTACCCTGATTAAAGGGTGCAAATGCAAATGGTCTTGCCATTGTAGGAGTTGGAATCTGAAGATTAACAACTATGTGAGCTGTATTCACTCCTGGATTTGAATCTTCTTCTAGATCTCTGGTTAGAAATCTGCCTCTTCTTCTGGAATGAAAGGGAAAAGGTCTCCTTTCTGAAGTATCGGGAGGTGTTGATTGTACTCTTCTTGTAGGGGATGTTCTTTGAGTTGACCTGCCTTTGTGACTTCTTTTTGAGGGCAACTTTAAAAATTTAGTGGGCTTTGAGCTCCTAGTCTCAATCTTTCTCATAAACCTTAAATAAGGCTGGCCTGGATCTTTGAAATCAGTGGAGTCACTAGATATACTTGATGGAATGACCTCTAGAAGCCTATATCATGCAATCTATATATCAGAGATAACATAATCCTCAACAATGAACTTCTTTTGTAGTCCCACTGGGCATGCCAGAATTGTTATACACTAAGTTTGCACCTATGTCTCAAGCTCTTGTAGTCTTGATAACCTAGTATAACATGGGAATCATCTCCAAGTTCTAGGCTAGTTCCTCTTGGATAATCAGCTTAATTTTCTTTTAGACAGGAAAAGGAAACTTTTGAGGGAAAGAGATAGAAGGAATGCTTGGAAGGGAAATGACTGAAAGCAAACTACCTACTAGGTGATACATCAAAATTAGGGTTTGGATCTCAGTATAGAGGAGTGAAATCAATGAAAGGCTTAGGTCTAGTAGGTCACAACTTACTGAATAGGCTTGCGTAAGTATTTCATAGAAGGGTTTGAACATGAGACATAATTTATGACTTGCAAGCAGACATTCACTTCTGCAACTTGGTGTAGGAATGAGACAAGACTATTAGGGGGATGAAGTATGCCCACAAAAGCATCTAAATTAGATCAAACACAATAACACACAAAATCATAGAAAGTAAGAGGGATTAGGAACCCTAAGTTGTCATTGAAAAAACATACATATACTTTGATTCAATAAGAGAAGACTCAAACAAGGAAGCATAGGGACATGAAGAATTGCAAAAAAATACCTCTACAATATTTGAATAATCAATGGGAGGTTACAAAATGTGAAAAACCAGAAGGCAGGAAGAAATGCCATGGATAGCTTTCCAAGAAAAGGACTTTCTTCTTTACAAGATGCGAACTCTGAGCTCAAAAGCTCCAAAAATACAATATATACATACTCAACTGCACGCAGGTAGGAGAAAAACCTAACTAGGGTTAAAAGTTTTACAATACAATAATCAAACCCTAAAGGTACACTGATGACCCATCATCAAAACTCTGAGAACACTGGCAACCAAATCAAATCATCCCTTTGCGTGTTGATCCTGTTATATTGAACTCACCTGTAGACACAACTACCTCGACTCATCTACCCACCTACAACTCCATTAAGCCATGAAGGCTCACAATATGATCCTGAAGATATTTGGGTTTAAAAAGATTAACTTTGCAAAGGTGGCGCCAAGCTCATTAAAACTTCAACACGACATGGTACTCTATGAAATTCATGGCATCGACGATTAGATTGTCCATTATCATCTTTCCAACCATCCCTGTCCTGAAGAAATAAATTCCAACAACTCAAACTATCATGCATGGCTGCAAAATGCAAACCCTAGCCAAAAACCCTGCAGACAAATATTTAAATTTGAACTGCAACGGCTAGCTGATCAAATTTTAAAACCTGACCGTCAATGAATAACCTTCCCAACAGATGGATAGCCCAAATGCACCTTTTAAAATAGTTTGAAACCCTTCTGACTAGTCAATCACCACCGTGGAAGTTAGCAACCAATCACAAGCAAGAAAGTCAGCGTCTCTAACAGACACAGACCCATGATCCTGAGAAGCAACATCAGATGGTTGTTGCTATACTGCTGAGATTAATGATCAAGCGCTTTGGATCCATGGTATAACAAAAACCATGAGATCTGATCATGTTTTAACCCCTTTAGAAACCTTAGACCCCACAGGCCCACTGACATCAGCCACGTTGCATTTTCCTATTTGCCCTAACTGCCTCATCAGCAAACACCTCGGCACTGCTCTGACATCAGACCCACTAAGAATAAGATTCCAATCAAATGTTGGGTGCATCATCTCATAGGGTCGAAAGATTCTATGAGATCATATGACCACCGTAGATCCTAGCCTTTTTGACACATCCACAGACCCTCTTACACGGTCCCACTGACAAATCCTAACTGTCACCTAGGAGCCAATAAAGAATGAGCACATCACCAGGAAATGACCCACCGATAGACCCTAGAGATAAAGTAAGATCAACGGTTGTCGTATGATCCCATGCTCTGACATAAAGCCTTGTGGACATATGCTAGCTGTTGATCCTCTGCAGATGTCAGAGCCTCTGACTGCCGAAAGGGCCCGGTCCTACTGATAGATTTCCACATCACTACTCTCGATCAATTAGAAGCTACCAAATCAGAATACATGGCACCGAACCCACTGATAAACTACAGCACTGGAGGAAAAGTAAGATCGATGGTAGTCGCTATACCATGATCGTAAGATGCGTGCATCTTTGGCTTGTGGGATAGCAAAGACCGTCAGATGAAACTGACACTTAGCCTCAAGGAAAAATATTTATGCGCTGAGACTTAGGAAAAATTAAACCACCGGACTTAGGAGATATTTTGTGCACATGCAAATTAGAATGACTTAAGTGGCAAAAAAAGTAACATGAAAATATAACAAGCCTTAGGGTTTTTTGGGTAACGGCTAGTTTTTTCAAACTTTTCAACTGCTGACCAGGGAGTAAAATAAATTGTAGAGGCTAGAGAACAGGGTATAAAATCATGAAAATTTTAGGGATGGTAGACATGGTAAAAACAAAGGCCCTAGAGTAGGCTTTAGCCAAGTTTGTATGCATAGGAAAATTTGGGCAATAGTAAATACATATCCTGTAGTACTCCACTTGATATCTATATCTCCTACCAAATCTGAGTCAACATAGCCTTGTATAGTAGTAGTAGATAACCCAAAGTGTAAACACTTACTGGATGTACCTCTCAAATATTTGAGAATCCATTTAACTGCATTCCAATGCTCAATCCCTGGGTGACTCATATACCTTCTAATGACTCCCACTCCATGTGCAATATCTAGCCTAGTACAGACCATAGCATACATTAAGCTCCCTATAGCTGAAGCATAAGTTACCTTGGACATTTTAGCCTCCTCTTCTGGTGTCTTTGGACACATCTCCTTAGTCAATTTCAAATGACCAAGTAAAGGTGTGCTGATAGCTTTGGCATTCTCCATAGAGAAATGCTGCAACACCTTCTCAATTTAATTAGTCTGTGATAAAGTCAATTTCCAATTTTTCCTATCTCTGCAAATTTTCATACCAAGGATTTGTTTTGCTGCCCCCCAAATCCTTTATAGAAAATGAATGTGCTAACTATTGTTTCAACCCCTTAATGTGATCCATGTTAGACCCAACTACAAGCATATCATCAACATACAAACATAAAAAATGTAGCTATCATCATCCAACCTCTTAAAATAAACACAATGGTCAGAATGACACTGAGTGTATCCATGCTCATTCATAAAAGTGTTAAATTTAATATACCATTTCTGAGTTTCTTGCTTTAAGCCATATAAAATTTTATGCAATCTACACACTAGATTCTCCTTACCCTTGACCTCAAATCCTTATGGTTGTACCATATATATTTCTTCATCTAAATCACCATGAATAAAAGTTGTTTTAGCATCAAGCCACTCTAAATGCAAATCTTCAATAGCCACAATACTTAAAATAGTACAAATAGAAGTCATTTTAACAACTGGAGAAAATATCTCATCAAAATCAATACCCTTTTCTGTGCAAATCCTTTTACGACTAATCTAGCTTTAAATCTTTAATTCTTACCTCCATCATCTTCTTTCAACCCGTAAACCCATTTATTCTGTAAAGCCCTTTTACCTACAGGTAACTTACATAAATCCCAAGTTTTATTTTTCAGCAAGGATTCCATTTCATCTGTCATTGCACACTCCCACTAAAGCTTTGTAACCACCTACACAACTTCATTATAACATTTAGGTTCACCAACATCTATTAATAAAATAGAATACAAAGAGAGAGAAAATCTTTCTGGAGGTTTACTTAGCCTTGTTGACCATCTAACATTCACTAGGGTTTATGGTATTTGTTGTTGCTGTTGTTACAGAGCATAAGGAACTACTGGAACATCATCTTTTGGAGTATCATCCAGTACTACATAATCATTTTCTTTCTTCTCATGCTGTTGCAACAGATCTTTGTACAACATTTTCTCATTGAATATGACATCCCTATTTCTTACAAATTTATGATTTTTAAAATCCCAAAGCCTATAACCAAATTCATCAATGCCATATCCAAAAAATATATAGTTATTTTACTTAGCTTCCAGTTTGGTTCTATTTTCAATCTATATGTGCAAATGCTTCACAACTAAAGGTTTTGAGAAAAGAATAACTCACCTTCTTACCAGTCCATGCTTCCTCTAGAATACCACAACCCAAAGGAGAAGAGGGACCTATGTTGATTAAATATATAGCTGTATTAATAGCCTCCACCCACATGTTTAAGGGAAGCCCAACATGCAACCTCATACTTCTTGCATGCTCCATTATTGTCTTGTTCATGCGTTCATCCACTCTATTTTTCTTGTGGAGTCCTTGGTATAATTTTCTCCCTACGAATACCATTAGAGGAACAATAATCTTCAAATTTTTTGCTGCAATACTCATCACCATTATCAGATCTGAGACATTTTAGCATTTTACTAGTCTCATTCTCAACCAAGCATTTCCATTTCTTAAAAGTTTGAAATACATCAGATTTCTATCTAAGGAAACAAATACATACTTTTCTTGTTGCATCATCTATAAATGTAACATAATACTGAGAGCCACCAAGGGAAGATACCTGAGTTGGTCCTCATACATTTGTATGCACAAGCTCTAATTTCTCATTTTTCTTTGCCTTCCCACTTTTCACAAAACTAACTCTCTTTTGTTTTCCATACACACAACTTTCATAGAAATCCATATTGACACATTTTAGACCAGGTAAAACTTTCTTTGAATGAAGTAATTTCATACCTTTTTCACTCAAGTGCCCAAGTCTGTTGTGCCAAAAGTGTTGTGTTGGAATCTACAACAACTATTTGATGTTCTTCCTGCTCAACCTTAACAACTATTCCTGAACATTCATTTTTCTCTGAAATAATTAAAGTAGAAGGAATAGTATGACCTGTACAAATATATAATGTGCCTACTTTCACACCTTTTTCTACTACTACAGAACCTTTTGAAACCTTCCAATTTCTATCATTAAAAGTAACTATGTAACCCTCATCACCCAGTTGCCCTACTAAAATTAAATTCCTACTCAGCCTTGGAACATGCCTTACCTCTTGTGGTAGCCAATGATTCTCATTCTACAACTTAATCTTAATTTTTCCCCTTCCAACAATCTGACAGGGTTCATTACCTCCCAAATAAACTAGCCCAAAATCCCCTTGGACATAATCAAGAAAATAACCTCTATGGGGTGTAGCATGAAATGAAGCCCTAGAATCTAAAACCCATGAATCATCAACACTTTCTAAAGAAAGAAAAAAAGCATCCTCTTCAGATTTATTACTTACCACATTTTCCTCCTTGTTGCCTTCTTATTTGTCTCTATTATTCTTTCGAGACTAGCAATCTTTCTTCTTATGACCTATTTTTCCACAGTACCAGCAATCATTTGGTCCTTTAGATTTAAACCTCTTTCCCTTTGATTTGCCTCTTGATTTCCCATGATTTCCAGAATTGTTTCCTCTCTCATTCGTTCTATCTCTGCTTTGTGCATTCAAGACACTTCCCGATGTAGATCCACTTGAGATTTTCCTACGAGTTTCCTTACTCAGAATCACACTGATAACATCATCAAATTTTAGGGTATTAGATCTAGAAACAGAGTTACTAATATCCATTACCAAGCCATTCCAACTTTCAGGAAAAGAACACAAAATCAAGAGAGCCCTAATTTCTTCATCAAAAGTAATTTTTACAGAAGATAATTGACTGGTAACTATATTAAACTCATTCAAATGATTAGTAACAGATCCACCTTCTTCCATCTTCATATTAAACAAACGCTTCATGAGAAATACCTTGTTTGAAGCAGAGGGCTTTTCATACAACCTTGCTAGGGTTTCCATCAACTCTTTAGTTGTCTTTTCTTTTGTAATATTAAATGACACTGATTGTGCTATGATCAATCAAATACTTCCATGTTCCTTTCTATCAAGAATTTCCTAGTCCTCATCACTCATTGTTGATGGTTTCTTGGATTGTCCTTCCAATGGTTGCCATAGATCCTTCTGATAGAGATAGTCCTCTAGTTTCATTTTCCATAATTAAAAGTTCTTCCCATTAAACTTGTCAACCTTCATCTTACCCTCATTTTCCATTGCTCCCACTCAACCATGAGACTCCCACTAAACTGCGGCACTTTCCTGCAGAGGATAACTAAAAATAACCTTGCTTTGATACCACTTGTTAGGATTAACAAGACAAAAATAATAGTTACATGCAAATATAACCAATATCAGAAAATAATAAACCAAAGAGAAACAAAACATAGGACAAAAATATTTAATGTGGTTCACCCAATCCCCAGGCTACGTCCACCAACAATGAGTCCAAATATTATTATTATCCAGTGATTACAACTTGATTACAAACCACAATCCCTTAAAGCTCAATATCACTGCAAGAAGCTACTCAAAAGCATACATCATAATGAAATCCCTAACCCTAAACTATTTTATACAAGCTTATTTTGTGAGAGTGGGGGGAAAAGTGTATAGTACTTCCTTGATCAATCACCACAATATAACAAACACTTCAAAAATTTTAGATGCAAGTGTTTTATCAAAAAGGATGATGAAAATTTTGGTAGTTTTTAGTCTAAATATGATAAAGGAATCTTTTTAGGATATTTGACATATAGAAAATCTTATAAGTTCTTCAATCTTAGGCTGAATAAAATTTTTGAATCAATAAATTTTATATTTGATGAAAATATGCTTCTAGATGATAGTCATGTGTAGGATGTAGAAGAGGAACTCATTCTAGAACTTGACCAAGTCTCTAAATTTGTTGTTCTTGAATCTATTGTCCCTGAATCAACAACAATAGATATTTCCCCACAAGCTAATTCTTAAAATTCTAAAGTGGATGCGTCTCTAAAAAATACCCTCTAGGATTATTACCAAGAAGCATCCTCAAACCCTAGTTATTGGGGATAAAGATGCAGCCATATTAACTAGAAGAAAATCCAAACAAGAAGAACATGCACAAATGGTTGAACATTACTGTCTCGTAATTGAGTTTGAACCCCAATCTATTTTTGAAGCTTTGCTTGATGAATGCTGGTTGAATGCAATGAAAGATGAAATTAACTAGATTAAGAAAAATAAAACATGAGTAGTGCCTAGACCTGATGATAAAAATGTAATAGGTGGAAAATGGGTTTTTAGGAATAAACTTGATGAATCTGGTAAGGTTGTGAGAAACTATTGGTTCTTCGAAAGATTTTACACTCCAAGAGATACCAGTATGCTTACGACTGATGTTAAGGATTGGTTAATTCCAAATGTAGGAAATCTATAAGCAACTAGACCAACTAAAGGGACAAGACTGCCCTCTTCACTTCTAGCTCTGCAAAACCAAGGCGGGTACACCTAATCCAAGAGATATGACTCTATTCTTTATCTAATATTGGATCTTACAATAGATGATAGTGAGAAAGTACTAAGTAACAACCTATTACTCATTGACTCTCCATCACTGGGTAGAACAACACATAAATGTAAATAAAGTAAAATAACTAGTAATGATTATGTTTTAGGATCACAAGGTGTTAATCAATCTACACAAAGCGAAATAGGGAAATACAGGCCAATGCCCTATCCATTTGGGAAAAAGATCAGAGGACAGAATGAATACAGAGATATTTGGAAAATAACTTGGTCTTAAAACATAAATACAAAACATTCCAACTCTTTCCTGCTTTTTAGAAAATCCTCAAATGAATTCAGTAAACATGTATCCCGCTATGAGCAATATTTAATCCAATCCTAGATCAGAACTCAAAGCTAAATACATACATATAAATCTCAGGAAGACTTAAAGATTTACAGAATAAACTCAAAGGAGAGACAAAGATTTGAAGTTTGTATTAAGTATAACCTTTTAACGTTGTATACATAATATTTTGAATGATAAGCTTGCAAAATAGTAGCAACAACCTGTACTTCTTTCTATTGCTTGATGAAAATTGATACAATATATTACAATCGCCGACTGAGGGATAGGGTTTCAAAATTTTTATCTTTTTAACTCCTAAAATCTCAATGCCTAGAATGATCATGGAAAATCCTTTATATACAAGGTACCGATCATTCTAGGGTTTGCAAAATTTCTAACCTAAAAACCTTTACAACAACCTTAAAAAGTTTACAATAAATACACAAGTCAAGCAGGTGAGATATTTGTAGCCGAGCGACCTTGCTTTATGTCTTCGATACTATCCTTGTTTCCCTTCAACAAATCTAATTTGCAACATCTTGTTGTCCATCCTGCAATGAATGTCCTCCTACATCTCAACAACCTTTATGACTCAAAAAGTAATTGGCTTCACTTGCTATAGGAGGCTGGCAGAGTATTAACTTTTTCAACATGAGGTATGTACTGATACCTCCATTTATTGTACACCTCTTCACTTGGGAACTCAAAATTGGCAAACTTAGTCTTCTTACTCGATAACTATTCCCATTCATTTTCAATTTGAGTAACCTTATGCTGAATGTCATCAAACATTGATTTGGCATTTATTAACAACTTGATAACACTGCTAAGAGAAAAAGTGTCACTTAGGACACCAGTCACCCTTTCTGACAAAAGTGCATCCATCTCTTCTCTCCATAGATATGCTTCTTTAAATTTTCCCTTATCTGTGAAAATTGTGGGCACCAGCTCATAGTTTGAAAACATTAATTCAACTTTCAACATACTTGATCTTTTAATAAAATTATCCAAAATGATGCCATACTGTATCATTTTCTTGACAATTTGATGTACCAGCTTAATCAATGGATCAGGATCCTCTTGACCTTTAGATAACATACTAAATAGCTTCATACTAGGAGATCTCTCAATCGATTTCTTCAAAATTGGTGACATTTCAGTCTTCTCCTTATTCAAAGTTTCAAATAAAGAATATAACTTACTGACATGACTATGGAAAATGAAGGCCTTTAAATCATATGCAAACTGCATGATTGCATCTGTCATTTTCTCTTCATACTTTTGGTTTGCCAAAGCTGTGGCCTTCACATTTTCATCTTTTTCCTTCTCCAGTTGTACTCTTATTTCCCTTAATTTATTAGTCTCCTCTGTTAATATTTGGTTTTCCCAAGTAACCCTTGCATCCATACTTGTCTTTGGGTAGGGGGATGGTGGTAACTCAACAATTGGGCTTGAGGATGAAGCTACTACAGGCTTGTCAGAAATTACCAATTGGGGAGACTTGTGATCCAAGGGTCTAGACAACTATGCAATTAACTTGTCCTTTTGAATTAGCTCTACCTTGAGCTCATTGTAAGATTTGAGAACCATTTCAAATTTGAGCCTAAGCTCCTCCCTTTCTTGGACATCCTTTTCTGCCACTTTAACATTAACATTGTCAGTCTCTAGAATTAGGTTTGATGCTTCCACACCAAAATTTTCACCTACTCTTTGTACTAGCAAACTACCTGCATATCCTATAGAGAGAGCCTCTTTTCTTCCTTTATCTTCCTCCCTCTTTAGGGACCACATGACCAAGGCTGCATGATCCTCTGAGAAAGAAATTCCCCTAGTAGCTTGTTTGGCCTGCTCTACAGTAGTAAGGGTTTTCACTTTGCTCTTCCTGACTTGGTCAAAGACAATTGCATCAACAATGTCCCACTCTGGAAAAATTAGCACTCCTATAGTATGAACCATGGCCCTTCCTTCCTCAGGAGTAATTTTTTCAAACTACTTGACCATCTCTTCCTTGGTCTCATTTTCTATTTTTGTTATGTCTTTATCAGGGAACTCTTCCCTCTTCTTCTCATAGATCTCTTTATGTTGATTTATCTTCATTCTCCATAAAAATTGGGAGAATGCCCTAGTCCTAACAAATTTGTCATCAGCAAGAAAAGAGTCACTAGCCTGCTTTAAAATAGGGTCCAACTATTTACCCTCAAATTCATCAATAGTAAGGTCCATGGCTATCTCTTTAGGTGCCTTAGGCATCCCTTCTTGTAAGTCATCATTGGAAACAAAAATGTTTCCCTCATTTCTCAATTGTACCAATTGCTCTGATACCCCATGTTCATCTAATTGGATAGGGGATTGAGAAGGAGAATAAGTTTCATCTCCTAGCCATGATTCTTCTTGTCTTTGCCTCTTAGGAGAGGAGCCCTGCATCGCTGAATCATCCATGGGCCTTTTCCCTTTAGAAGTAGAGGGAATATCCTCACTTCTCTACTATGGTGGTAAGAGAACAGTGCATCCATGACTTCTCTTCTACATTGTATAGACTCCCCTTGGGGTCAACTTCATATACTTAGGCTGGCTCAAAATATGCCTAGCTCTTTTAGGGTCTGTCTTGCTTACAGTAGCCCTCTTTTCATTCATTGCATGCATGATGCCTTCAAAATGTTCCATTAGGGCATCCACTTTCCTTGCCCATGGCTCAAAACCTTTTAATGGGTCATAAGCCTTGTCAAAAGTCTGAATGAAGTCCAGAGATTTCTTGTAGATGATCCATTTCTCTTTTTTAATCTCTTGAGTTTGAAGGTCAAACTCATTCCTTATCACATCTTCAGGAAAATTAAATTGATGCTCAATATGAGCACACCTTATTTTATCTTTAAACATTCCTGAGAGGAAACCCTATGTATCTACACACCTAATGGTAGCTATTGTCATTCTGTAGGGCTGTAGCACTTTATTCAAATGGACCCAACCTCCCTTTGTAATCACATACTAATGTGATATAGTTATGTCTGGGAAGAAAGTTCCCCTTCCCTTACCAATGAGAGTGGTCTCTTGTAGGTCACCAATCTATCTCAATATTTCAACATACCCTATTTTTAATGGAACTTGGTAAGGCAAGATGTAGGGTGCCTTTCTGCAACCATAAGCCCTAAAAACTATAGAAATAGGATACAGAATGATATCCCCAAAATTATGGACTATGGTGATATCCTGACAATATTCCTTTGGCCTGATTAATCTTAGCAACTCTCTTGGGATCCTTGGATTGTCAAAAAACAAAAATGTTCTAAGCCTTAAGGCAAAATCCCTGTCAAATGTAATGTAACTGGCATCAATTCTATCCCATGATAGGGCTATAGTCCATAATTGTACTGGAAGGGTTTCTCCATTCCTCTCTTTCACAATATTTATTGTTGAGCTGAAGAACTACTCAAATTTGTATAGGAACATGTGCATAAGCATTGAGTACCACCCAAAAGGCCTACTAACCTTCATGTCCCTAATTCCCATCAATCCCTCATGGATCAAGTCAGCTAGATGAGATGCAAAATAAAAGATTAGTGCCAATTGGGGGTGCAGAGATTTTACCATCATAAACATGTATGGGACTGGCATATGAGTTTCTTCATCATGCCCTAGAATCAAAGTTAAGGACTTATAGACCTCATGTGCTCTCTTACTAAACAAATCTAGCCTAAAAGGCTCTGGTGTGCTTGGACTGATGACACACATAGATCCAATCTCCTCTAGAAATTCCCTTAGAGGTCTTGTTCTCAAATAATCCCTCTGTGCCTCGTATATTTCTGTAAATTCAGTAAAATCTATCTTATCTAATCCCACTGAAGGGTCATTTAGAGAAAAAACCTCCCTAATCTCATCTTCTATGATACTGATTAAGTCCTTCCCATTTACATCCTTGACACACTTTGTCACAGGATCATGGCATTTAGCAATCTGAATCAATAACTCAGCATCCATAAACACACTAGGAACCATCAATTTTCCTATATCAAACTGCCAAATATTGCTCAGGGGGGCACAGGAACTTCTTTGTGAATAGGCTAATTTAAACAAAATAAGACCGTTATGCTTTTCACCAACCTTAGCATCTCTCATCCAATTCCCTTTATCATGGAGTCCATCTGCAATAGAATCCCTAAGGTTTCTCAGAACTAACTCCTTTAACCTAGCTGCCCCGTTATCTGAATGTGGTAATAACTACATTAAATCTTCAAAGAATCCTCTTTTGTTGTACTCTGTCTGACCAGACAAGTTTCTTTTCGGTGGCATTTTGAAACTAGGGCTTTTATAAAACAATATATGAATACTCAATAAAACCCTAAAAACTATCAACTGGCAACAAAAATTACTTCACAACTCCTTCACAGACTTCAAACAATTTTAAACTCATAAAAGAAACCTACCAGGCACTTGCAAATTCTTCTCTTAAAATTGCCCTGAGAGGACAAATCGAGTTCGCCAGAAATGCTTATGAGAACGGTGAATAGAAACAATGATTCAATTTTTATGTATAGCATCGGCAACTGCCTACAATCTATCCACAAATAACACATTAAATTTTCCATTACTGAAAGTTGGCGGCCTCAGTTATTCACAAGATGCAAAAATGTCACTGAGAAAAAATTTGAATTCAGGCCATTAATTTATTTTTTCTCCAGCACATCAAATGGTTGACAAGTCTAACAACATAACCCTGTATTACTTTTCCCCAAATCAGTTCTCGACCAATGAGAACATTTCAATAAAGGCATGTGAGGAAATAAATAACTTAACTTTATCTTGATCAGAGTAGACAGGTGGTGCTTTGTCGCTAAAGTGCAAGCATAAAACTTGAGCATCTTCATCCAGCAGTGTAATGACAGCCACAAGATTCTTTCTAACTTTCAGCACTTTACCTATTCTCAAAGAAGTGACCCCACCTTTCCTTTTAGAAATTCTATCGAATCAGGAAGTGCCATGTCAGATAAATCAGCAGCAAAGAAGCCCTAACTTTATCCTTGCTATCAAACGCACTAGAAACTTTGACATGTCATTATTACCCTTGGCCAATCATAAATGACCGCGTCATCATAAAGTCAATAGCAAAGGACCCACCAAATGGTCCACATCTTTAAACAAGATCTACGACTGTCGCTATACCGCTGACCCTAAAAAATGTGCATCTTACCCTAGCGGTATAATGAAAACCATGAGATCTTGTTGCATCTTAACCATCCAAAAAAATAGGCCCCACTGTGACACTTCATTAATCTCTATCGAATCAATAACCACCATGTCGTGAAGAACCAAGAGGTGGGCCTCTTGACCTTTTCACTCTTAGTTCAAATCATCCTGACAACCGCCACATCATAACTCCCAACAACAAATTAGAAGCATACATGTCAATGTGACCTGGCACCTTCAGGACCCACTTCACACTTCAATCCTTAAAGAGAATCAGACGGTCGTCGCTAAAGCATGATGTTTAGATGGCTATCATCTTGGTCCAATGGTATAGCGACAGCCGTTGATGTGATCTGTTCTTTAAATGCCAGCACACCCTGTTACCAAATGGGCCTGCTCGGACAGGTGGCGCTTTGTCACTAAAGTGCATGTCAGAGATTCTGACAATGGGCAATCTTGTAGTTCAATGACAACCACATATTTGAAGGGTTTGATACTATTGAAAAAATTTACTGGAAACTTAGGCTTTGAAAGAAACAATTAATTAAAAGGTATCCCGATTCCAAAACCTAACCGCATAACATATGAAATGATGAATAAAGGGGGTCGAAAATAACACATGCTTTATTAGGGGGATTAGTGAGCCAAAAAGGTAACGTGAAAATAGGATAAGACTCTAGACTGGCTGGGGCTTGAATCAAATTTAGGGTTTTTCAACATGAAACATTACCATTAGGTCAACATCCTTGGATTATTTTTAAAAATATTAACATGAAGCTGGAAAAATTTGTATAGTGATAATAGAAACAAAGAATGTTTTGTGTGTAAAGGCTATGCTCAATAGGAACGTGTTGATTTTGGATAATCCTCTGCACCTATAGCTATATTGGAATCAATTATAATATTCTAGCTTATGCATATTACAAAAATTTCACTATTTATTAAATGGATGTTACAACTACTTTCTTAAATGGAACAACCTAAAGGCTTTGAATCTGCAAAAAAACTGGAACATGTATACAAGTTAAAAAATGCACTTTATGGCCTAAAACAAGCTCCTGGATCTTGGTATTCTAAGTTATATTCTTATTTAACATCTAAGGGTTTCATTAAAGGTACATTAGAAAACACCTTGTACATTAAATATGTAGAAAATGATATTCTACTTATTGAAATTTATGTGGATGATATCATTTTTGGCTCCAATAGTGATTCTTTAGCAAAAAAAATTGAGCCATTATGGAATCGAAATTTGAAATGTCTTTGTTGGGAGAATTGATATTTTTCCTTGGTATTAAAGTGTCTCAACTTAAACATGGCCAATTCCTTTCGCAGACCAAGTATGCCAATGAAATGCTCAAGAAGTTTTAGATGAAAGATTGTAAACCAGTTAGCACTCCTATGGAGACTGGTTGCAAGCTTGTCAAATCTGATGATTCTTTTGAGGTAAATCAATCAGAATACATATCTATGACTGGTAGCCCACTGTATTAAATTGCTTCACACCTTGACTTAATGTAGGCAGTTTTTTTGGTTTCTCAATTTCAAGCTACACCTAGACAATCACATTTGAATGTTGGTAAAAGAATTTTTAAATACATTCAAGGAACACTTGACTGCATGGCTTGTGGTATCCACATAGTAATGATTTATCTCTCTTTGGTTTTAATGATGCTAATTGGGGTGGTTGTATAGATGACAAATGAAGCACTAGTGGTGCTGCTTTTTTCTTGGGTGACCATCTTGTTGCTTGGCACAACAAGAAACATGATTGTGTCACATTATCAACAAAGGAATAAAAATATATTGCAGCTACAACATGTTGTATGCAGCTGATTTGGATGTCCCATCAACTTTCTGATATGGGTATTATTGTTTCTAAACCCCTTTCAATCTTTTGTGATAACACAAGTGCTATACAGTTATCTAAGAATCTAGTAATGCATTCTCACACAAAGAATCTTGCTATCAAATTTCAGTTTCTTTGTGAAAAAGTTTTAGAAAATGAAATCCAAATGGTCTATGTACCTTGACAAGCTTAAATGATAGATATCTCTACTAAGGTGTTACCTCATGAGCCTTTTGAAAGGATTCACGAGCAATTAGCAGTTATCTCCCAATATCTCCTTTCTTAAACTCCTACTTCTATAATGGGGGAGATTTTCTCTCCAGGTACAACCTCTAAGTTACTTCTCTTAGATGGTTGCCTATTTGTTCTAGCAGTCCCTTGGTTCTATTTGCACCCTTTTTCCTTGAGACAAAAAGGGGGAGAAATCACAATTCTCTTGGTTACATGAATGGTTACAGGGATGATGATGATGGTTATAGGTTTTTGATGGTTATTTCTAGATGGTTTTGTTGATGGTTATTTGATGATGGTTACAGGGATGATGGTTACAACCTTTTATTGATGGTTATTTACAGGTTAATTGATGATCACATGGATGATGGTTATAGGCTTTGATTGATGGTTATTTACAAGTTATTTGATTATCAAAGGTTTTTGAATAGGTATTTGATGTAGATTATTTTGATGACTAATGTTTATAGGGCATACAAATTGATGGCATAACTAGAAGAATGGTAATTTCATTTTCTTGTTGTAATTTATGCTATATATTACAATATAGGCAATAGTGTTGTAGTATCACAATTTTAGTAATGGCAATGAGATTCTAATTCTTGGTTTACAAGTTTTCAACTCATTTTCAAGTCTTGTGAAATGACAGTACTTTGTAGCATCTCTTAGAATTTGGTTTCTCTGTTATCATTGGTGGCTATTTTTGTTGTCAATGACAAAGGGGGAGTTTTTTGTCCCTAGTTTGTCCTTCATGACAAAAGGGGCACTTGTAAGAATTATGTTTAATACTTCAATTTGTTGATGGATGACATTTGATATGACACAAGTCATATCCTTAATTTGGTACAAAATATTCCTTGCGGTAATGAGCTCATGAGTTAGAGTTTAATCTTGGTTGGATTTGTTTGATTAAGTTTGACATGTTTTTGATACTCCTAAAGACTTATTTTGTTTTCATTAGTTTTTTTAAAGTCATATTATTTGTCAAAGTTAGTTGGTCAAGAAAATAAGTGAATTGGTAAAGGTAGAGATAGTATTGGTAAAGGAAAATGAGTGATAGACATTGAGAAATGCAAAAAAATTACCGAGCTGGGAGTATACATGTTACCAAGTAAAGAAAAAATGTGTTACCAAGTAACACAGGCCAACCTAATAGATATATGAATCTAGACATTGAGCATAAAATGTTTTATGGATTCCAAGAAGATTTTTTGGTAATGCATTGGAGATTCAAACAAGATGATTGCACATGATTATAAGGTAAGATCCACCAATAGAAATTAAGTGGAATATATAGATTGGAGATGTAACCAATGCTAGCACCGTTTAAGGAGAAGAATCTATAACATTTCCACCACTTCTAGATCGAGTATAAAAGAATCAATATATGAAGATCAGAGTGAGACATAGAGATCAGAGGAAGAGAAATTGTAGTGAGAAGGTTATGAAGAGAAAATAAGCTACCGAGTAATAGAGTAAAATAAGAAGAATTGTGAATGTGAAATAGAGTGGAGCTATTGAGCACATAAGTTGAATTGTTAGTAAAATATAGAATGAGGTAAATGATATTGAACATATTGAGTCTAACAAGAATATGTTGATGCATCATTATAGACATTTTAGTTATTGATTTATTGTGTAATAAGAGTTGCAAAATCTCTTAATCAAGTAGGCCCTAATAGATCTTAGTTTGTAAATCCTTTAATAAGGTACATCTCTTAGATTAGAATTGTAAAATCTTTTAGCAAGGTAGACTAAATAAGTCTTTATACTCTTAGCAGGGTAAATACTCTTAATAGGGTAAGCTATCATAAATAGCTAATTTTTGTAGCCCTAACCGAGAAATTTTTTATTGTAGTAGTGAAGTATTGTGGGCACTATCCCCACTGCAGTTTTTCCTTTGACTAAGGATTTTTGCGAGACCAAAAATTATGATGTTATGAGTTGTGAACTATGTTTTTGATTTATATGTTTTATGATGATGTATGCAAATTTTTTGATTCGGTGAATGGTTAGAAAAGTAGTTAAAATTTTTTGGAGTACTGATTTACCCCTCCTCTTTCAGTACTTAAATTTCCATAATTAATTTAACAATTGGTATCGAAGTTGAGTCTCTTATTTAGATTTTTAACCACTAGTTGAGAGGAAAGATGTAAAGAGATGGAAAGTTATAGGTATGAAAAGGTGATTGACAATATGAACATGAAACTAAATTTTGCAAATGAATAGATTGATGAACTAAGAAGGAAATTGAAGAATTCACTTAAAAAGAGAAAGGAGTTAGCCCATCAAATGAAAGATACTCAAGATCAAGTTGAAGAATTTGAAGAACAATCAAAGGGAAGTTTGTTTGATGAATCTGATGCTACCATATCAGAACTAATTGAAAAGAACAAAAATGTAACTGATTAGGTAAAAGCATTGAAAAGGGAACAAGAAGCTCAATCAGTAAGAATGTGTGAAATCCTAAAACAAAAGAGAAAAGTTAAAGATGATAAGAGAGTAATTGAAGATGAGAAAAGGTAGATGAGTGCAAGACTGAATAAAAAAGATGTGGAGATATAGATATTAACACAAAATCGCTTTACTATGAAAGATCAGTTAATCAGTGTTAATCAGGAGATTGCAAGGAAAGTTGAAGAGATTGCTGAACTGAGATCCAAGAATGAACATTTGAAGAATGAACTGAAATATGAAAAAGATGCAAATGAATTATTGAAAAGGAATGATGAAACATTAAGAATATTGGATGAACAACTTAGAGGTCAGAGACAATTGAGAGATACAACTAGACTTGGATTTATTAAAAACAACACTACCGAGAAGGGAAAGTCCTCTAGTCAAGAAACCAACTGAGATATTGCTACCCTACCAAAGACAAAGAAACCTATTTATTATCATTATGGGAGACTTGGTCATACAACCAAAGTCTGTAGGCACAAAAGAGGTAAACCACTGAGTATTTTTAAATTTGATGGATATTGTTACAATTGCAATAAGTATGGTCATAAAGCATTTGAGTGTAGATCAAGGATCACTAACAATACAAGGAAGCCAAAATTTAATGGTTACTGCAATAATTACAATAAATATGGTCACAACTTTGAATATTGTAGGTCACAAAGGAAGAATGACAAATGGGTACCTAACCGACAGTATACTACAAACAACCAACAAGGTTCAACAATACTATGGGACTACAACACAAGAATTTCATCTACAACATGTGGAAGATTTATACATATGACTAAAAATTGCATTTTGACACATGGAAGGAACAATAGTAGGTCATGGAGAAATTTTGGAATGACATGTTTTCATTGTCACAAGGTCGGTCACCTAGCCAAAGACTACTAGTACCAAGGCAAAGCTCCAACTAAGGAAAACACAAATGAAACTGTTCAAATAAATGTTGAAGAAATAAGAGATCAAATGAATAGAACATGGAGAAGAAAGTCTCTAGATGATGGAACTGCACTTGGAACAATTGATGGAACCTCATCCTCTAGATCAGGTGCAACTATCTTCACCTAATTAGTCAAAGGTATGTGTAGGAATTGTGAACTAAATTTCAATCTTAAATTGGTTCCTAATATTTGTGCAAAGATCCATATAAGAATATTTAGATGCATTTGGATACATGTTATTAAGTTAACATTTAATTTTTTGATCGGTGAGAGACTATGTTATTTTATTTCATTCAATGTAAGGAAGTGTAATTGGTAATCAATGAAAAAGGGAGTCAGTGATAGCATTAAATGCTAAAATTATAGTTGTTGGAAACCCTAAACGAGGAAAAGGTATAAATAGACCCTTTGTTATTTTATTTTTACCTTACATTTTTAAGAGCATCTGACCACATTGAAGAAATGAGTCCTCCAAAAGCATTCAAGCATTTGACTAAACATATCTAAGCATTATCAAGAACATTCAAGTGATTTCTAGTGTTTTCCCAAGTTGTGAAAGCACCAATGAGTTGTAATTCAAACAAAACCCTTTAATCAAGTGATTATATGTGTGAAGCAATGGAACCTAAAGTTCAAAAGCTTGTTTTCGTTGACAAGGTTGATCTTGTTAATCCAAAGTACAAGTTACCACTAGCTAAAGTTGTCAAACTTGATAAGATAGGAGCCCTATCCTCAATTCCTCTGAGAGTAATTTTGATTGAAGAAATCCATGCATTCATTGATTGCAAGATCGAGGAGATCTACTAAGATGATATTGATACATCATTTCCTAATCTATGTGTGAATGGGAAGTTGAAGGATGAGCATATCCATTTGGACACCAAGGCTTTAGTGCATGCCATGCATGTATCGAGTGTTTTCAAGACTGAATGGATGATAATTGTATTGAGTTGAGTTCATGACCAATTCATGTGGCTCGATGCACCAGTCAAGATCACAAAAGATGTCTTACATGTTGTGACTAGTTATCCAATCAGTGATAGACCAAAGGCTTACAAGAAAATTGAAAAGAATAAGTTGTGTGAGTTGACACAAGAAAAATGGGATGATAGAGGCCTCAAATTGTCAATTGTTGAAGAGCTTGAGTTAAGATTTGCATGTAATGTCTCTCTATCGAGTCTTCCAGTCATCCTAAGTAGATAGTGTACCATGTGGAGTAGTGGACATTGCCTATAAGATAGTCAAGAAAAATATGAAGATTGATCTATATGAGGTCCTACTGAAGTAGTTTGATGATAATATGAACACCATTTGGAAAGAAAAGACCAACACTTTGAAGTTCAGTTCATTATTGGTAGGTATATTTTTCTACTTATAGAACTTTTTCCCATCAATCGGTAATGTAGTATGGAGTGTGAAGAAACCAATCACATATCAAATAAATGAGTTCATTCAAAGTTTAGGAGACAAATTTGATATGATAATGAATGACTATTTTTCTAAGTTCCAAACTAGAATGTACAAGAAATTTATAATTCCACCTCATCTAGTGGAAAAGTAACAAGACACTATTTATTTTGAAGTAGGCACTGATACTTGCATTATGAAGGTTGTGGAGCCAAGGACCATTTGGCTATGACCAATGGGATATGGAATGGATATTGACATTGCATCACATCAAATAGAAGCCCTTTTAGCTAAACCAGTTGATAAGGGAGAAAATCAGTATGGAACATATGAAGAAGTGAAGGATAAGATAAAATTAGGTATATTGATACCTAAGGAACATAGGAAAACAAGTACAATGATTGGTAGTTTGTTAGAGTATCTAGGAATCACTATTGAAGAAGATGAAGATGGTCCTTCTGAAGTAAAGGGGAAGAAACCAAGAATGAAAAAGGAAACTCTAAGCCCGATAGGTACAAGACCATTGACAAGGTCTTCATCTACGCCGAGAGAGAATAAGAAACAAGAGTTAGAGAAACCAAATCTTAAAACATACATGAGGGAAAAGAAAACTAAAGCTACAAGAAGATAGTGAGACAAAATCTAAAGATTTGAGAAAATTTAAAGTTGTGCAAAATCAGCCCCCGAAACCGAAAAACTTAGATGAGTTTCTTGAAAATTTTAAGAATTATGGAGGTTTTGCAAGAATAAAATATGAAAAATATGTAACACCAAGTGATGAAGATAAAGAAAATATTGAGGAGGCAGTTGTGTTTACATTTCATAAATTCTGAACTACTCCTGTTGAGATTGCCAACCGAATACCAGATGAGATATACAAGAGAATTGATGCTAGATGGAAGTATACCACAACTTCTAAAAATAAAATGAGCGAAAGATCCCTAGCCATTAGTGTACTTGAGTTGTTAGTACAAGATATTAAAGAATCATTGAAGGAATATTCTAAGAGATTTCTTGTAAAGAAAAAAGCATTTAAAATCATGGTCAATGAATTAGAAGTAGTGGAAAAGGATACCAATGGTATATGGAGAAAGATCTTCTTTCTTGACCAATTGAACAAGATCAAGGAGCAACAAGGTAAGTCAGATCCTATTGACTTGACCTTAGACAAAGATGAAGTAATTATTGAGGACATCACTAACAAAGACCTGATAGAAGCAATAACTCATGATGAAGATGTCATGATTACTGAGGATAAGGATATTGGACAAATGAACACTGATGATATAGCTAAGGATAATTTGATGGATGAAGATCCAATTATTGAACAAATATTTGATTTTCCTAAGATTAATGATGTCATCTCAGAAGTGACTAAATAAATTCCTATTGATGTAGAGAAGTCCACTGAACACGAAAATGAGATAGAACAAAAGGAAAATGAGGACACCGAAGAGACCGAAAAAAATCTAGGTCAGAATACAAAGCAAGTCACATCCACCAAGACTATAGGTCAACATTAGCCACAAGTACAAGAGAAGGAGAAAGAAAAGGATAAAGGAGAAGATAAGAATGAAGAAGTTCATGAAGAGATACAAGAAGAGAAGAAGGAAGAAAATAAAGAAGAAGAAAGACAAGAAAGAACAAAAGATACAACTACAAATATTATGTTTAAAGCAAAGAAGGCATCTTGTTACCCAAAGTTATCTATTGGAGAAAGTATGCAAATAGACAAGAAAAAGTCAAAGAAGAGGAAACATGAGAAGGAAAAAGTTGACATAAGTCAACCAATTGTAATTCCAAAGGTAGACATCTCCACCCTAAGCCCTAAAGAGCTATCTAAATTTGGAGATCTACTAAAAATGAAAGCAACACAAGATAAATTTCTAGAAAAGAAACAAAAGACTCATGTGCTAGAGAGTGTTAAGGAGATACTGTAGGAGATTTTCCCTGATACTAATATAAATGAGAAGGGAAGTTTACTTACCCAACTGGATGAACTAGTAAAACAAATCAATCAACCTAGTACAAAGACCATCAAGTATTTTCTACAAGTACACATAAAGAAAATGAAAAATAAGATTATTGGAGAATTACTTCAATCAGTGGCATTGGATAAGGTAACACTTTCTAAATTGGTTGCAAAATTGGAAACCAAATTGAAAAATATTCTTTTATTATTTCAAAAGATTTTTTTTAATTTCAAACTTTACTAAGGATATTAAAATGAAAGATGAATCTACTGAGAAAGATTTGAATGAGAAGCTAACAAAGGTCACAACCAAGCCCAAAAAATTTCAAGTATACTATAAAAGACTCAAACATTTAATGGGAGTGCAACATGAGCTGATAAAATAGGAGAATACAATAAGAATGGAATTCATGGATTTACAAGAAATTTTGATACTCCAGATTGAATCACTATAGAACCATATTCATAAGGCAAAGGAGTTAGTGAATACACTTGATATAAGTGCTATGGATAACATGATGAGACTAGCAGCAGACATTGGTGAACAACTTGTGGTATTGTAGACACTAATAGAATCATGGTAGACATCTCTGAAAGATGCTAAACAGAGGTACACACACATTTTTGATAATATTCCTCCACCAGAGCCCAGTAAGTAATTTTTTTTTTGGCATTTTTGTCAAAAAAGGGGGATAGATATATATGTTATAATATGAGAAATAGATACATGTATAAAAGGGGATATAACCATAAGGTGTTATGTATATAGGGAGTATTTCCCCAAGGGGAGTTATGGAGTTATGGAGAATTATAAGGAGTTACCGAGAATTCACACATGGTCAAATTTTGATTAAGGACACAAAATTTTGATGACTTTGAAGTCTTTAACAAAGATGCCAAACTAATGCCAAAGGGGGAGATTGATACTCCTAAAGAATTATTTTGTTGTCAAAGTTAGTTGATAAATAAAATAAGTTAGTCGATAAAGGCAAAGACAATATCAATAAAGGGAAATGAGCGACAGGCATCGAGCAGTGCAAAATAGTTACCAAGATGAGAGTATACATGTTACTGAGTAAGAAAAAAATATGTTATCCAGTAACACAAGCCGACCTAATAGATACATTGACTCTGGACACCGAGCATAAAATATTTTATGAATTCTAAGAAGATTGTTTGGTAATGCATTGGAGATTCAAATGTAAGATGATTGCACATGATTACAAGGTAAGATCCACCAATGGAAATTAAGTGGAATAGAAACATGGGATATGTAACTAATGCTAGCACCATTTAAGGAGAAGAATTTAGAACATTTCCACCACTTCAAGATCAAGTATAAAAGGATTAGTATATGAAGATCAGAGTAAGACAAGGAGAGAGAAGGAAGAGAAATTGTAGTGAGCAGGTTATGGAGAGAAGAGAAGCTATTGAGTAAAAAAGTAAAAAGGAAGACTTATGAATGTGAATAAGAATGGAGCTACCAAGAACATAAGTTGAATTGTTAGTAAAATACAGAATGAGGTAAATGATATTGAGTATATTGAGTCTGACAAGCATATGTTGATGCATCATTACAAGCATTTTTGTTACATATTTATTTTGTAATCAGAGTTGTAAAATCTCTTAACCGAGTAGGCCCTAATAGGTCTTAATTTGTAAATGCTTTAACATGGTACATATCTTAGATTAGAGTTGTAAAAACCTTTAGAAAGGTAGAATGAATAAGTCTTTATACTCTTAGTAGGGTAAATACTCTTAACAGGGTAAGCTATAAAAAATAGCTAAATTTTGTAGCTCTAACCAAGAAAACTTTTTACTATAGTAGTGAAGTATTGTGGGTACCATCCCCACTGTAGTTTTTTCCTCTGACCAAGGATTTCTTTGAGACCAAAAATTATGGTGTTATGAGTTGTGAATTATGTTTTTGATTTATATGTTTTATAATGATGTATTCAAAGTTTTCAATTCGATGAATGGTTAGAAAAGTAGTTTATTTTTTTTGGAGTACTGATTCACCCCTCCCCTCTCAGTACTTAACTTTCCATAATTAACTCAACAATTTTTGATATCATGATGATCCATGAGGGTAAAAACAAGTTTTTGATGTTTGACTTGGCACATTATTGTTGTCGGATATGAAAAATCATTTTATTTTTATATTGAGTTTGATGGACTCCAAATTTTGATCCACTTTGGACTAAGAAGATGAAAAGGTTTATGGAATTTATAAACACTTTTATTTGATGGAAAAATAGTTGCTTCGTACCACCACCATGGAATTTCTTGTTGTATTTACATGGGCTATTTTGTGTTACAGTTTGTTATGGGTTTTAACTATTTTGATCAACATGAAGTTAGGAACATTTCTGTACTATTTTTCTTTGATTTGATAGTCTCTTTGCCAGATTTTGTGGGATTTGGTTTTCATTTTCCTCCATCACAAGCAGCTTCATTCCTTTTTTTTGTTTAGTTCTCCATCACTTGACCTAAAAAGTTAAAAAGAAGAAGAAAATGGTGAAATATTCAAACCGTTATTCTTTTTCTATGTTAATTTCTTGTGTAAATCTATTACAAAATTTTAGTGGGCTGTTTGAAACAAAATATTTACGTATTCAAAAGAATGTGTTAAAGATTTTTTCAAAATGTTTTAAAATCCTAATCCTTGTTAGGAAGAGCAATTTTTTTTACCCTAATTCGAGAGTAATGGTTCAAAATTTCTTTCAACAAAATTTGATTCAAATGAAAGACACATACATTTACTTTTTAGCTATTTCAGTTATGGATAATATTGAAAAAAAAAATTTAGTAAAAGAAGGAAATGGAAAACATTGTTGTTGTTTCTCTCTAACCCTTCCTAGGGTTTGATGTCATTGATGGTTAGCACTGGTGATTTTGAAAACAATGTATGAGGGTTATTTATCTCCATTCAAAGATAGTTGTAATAGCTGTTGTTGTTCTTTTAGTTTTTTTTTTTATTTGATCATCATTTCTCCTTCACATGTATAAACCATACATATATATTGTATGAAATTAAAAATAGGTATGTATGTGAATACATAGGTAAGAAATATGATTATGTTCTATAATCATTCTCTTCTACACATGTAAGACATATACATACCCATCCTTCAGTAGCTGAAAGTATGTATGCATGTAACTACAAAGGTTGGGGATGTATTTAAAGCAGGATAGTGTGAAGAGGTGTAACAAGGTTTTTTGGTGTGTGCTTAAAATCTTTATTCAGTGTATATGTTGAGATCTTTGTTTGAAACATAAATTGCATATATTGCTTATTCTTTTTAATTCAGAAGGTGCTTGTGATTTTATAATTGCAAAACACAATGCAATTATATAATTATAAGCTTGTTAAGAACACTTCAAGAGGTGACATTAGGGTTTGGTGCTCCTTGTAGTTAGAGCTATTAAAAAAGTTGTAATTTAGTTGGTTCTTATATTTGGATAATAGAATTGCAGGTTGGAATGGATTTTTTCCCAGGAGGGTTTCCCACTCATCACAAATCTTGTGTTAATTTATTCATTGTTTTGTGTTTCATGTAAATGATCTGTCTTATTTTGTTTAGATTCATTTCTTTGATACTTTTGATTTCTGCAACTATCCTGTGTGTTTCAAAGTTCTGCAATATTTTTGGGTATAAACTTATTGGTAATCATAAAAGTATAAGAAAGAAAATTCATTTTATGATTTAATTTTTACATTGTACTTTGAGATATTTGAATTTAGAATCAGTGTTTAAGTTGTTCATATCTTAGAGAGGCTTTATTGATTTATCATTTGATTACAACTTAAATTTTTTAAGAACTTTGATTCACCCTCCTCCTCTCAGAGTGCGTCCACTTCCAACATGGTATAGCATTACTTAAGTTGGTGTATGTATATATAAATTATTATTATTTTAATATAACATGTAAGAAAAACTATTGCAGTAATGGTAAGTGATGATATAGTTTTGATTGCATGATGATAAGTTATTGGGTTGTCATTGATGTCAAGTATTGACCTAGTGTTCCTAGTATGTTTCTAAGTATAAGTATGATGAAAAAGGTGTTGCATTAAGTCTCAATTGTATCGATTATTATGAGAGACTTTGGGATGTCTCTGAATGTCAAATTTATGACCACTACTATTGATGTCGACCGGTAAGGAAGTTATGATTGGATGAAGGTTAACAATGCAACTGCTAGAATAGTTAGTGATAGACGATAGGTGATTTGATTGGTTTTTCAAATCTATGTTGTGTGATGTGGCACAGTCACAAAAGAAGGTTGATGATTATATGTAGAAGTTATAGTTGTGAGACCATCTTATTTAGATGACTGGTGAGAAGGTATTGTAGTTATAGATGTGGTTTTAGGATAAAGAACTTATGTTCTTGAGCTAACAATGATAAATCTTGAATCAATGACCGATATAGATGTGGAGGTGATTAAAGGTGTTTTAGTCATGATGTGGTGATGTATCCAAGTGATTGGAAGTGATGATATGGAATCACATTGTTTGATGCTAGTATGTGGAGAAGATTCTAGAAGAATCATATGTGTGGTCAAAATATGTTTGACCCCTTGACACAAAATTCTATGTAAATCATTTTATTGGATGACGCTGTCTTGGAAATTTGTTTTTTCATTGGAATTTTTTTATGGCGCATTGGATTTGAGAGAGATGCTTAAAATTCAAATCTATTTCAAATTTAGGGCTTGATTAAGGTGGTGGACTTAAAAGTTCAATATATAATGGATGAAGTTGAAAGTTTTCTGTGTTGATCATGTGTTGAGAAAGTATGATGGTAAAATAGATGTTACAATCAAGCCAGAGAATAATTAAGTGTGTTTAGAAGATATTTTCTTCTTTAGTGGATTTGATCAAGCAAACGTTGTGCTATTCTATAGATCATTCTATCTATTTTTCCCTAATAGTTACAATAGTCAAAATCCCTTAACTAGGTGGATTCTAATAGGTCTCTATTGTAAATCCTTTAATAGGATGGAACACTAATTTATGTTTAAAGTCCTCTAACAAAAATACTCCAAATAGGGTAAAAGTCCTAATAGGCCTAAGGTTAATCCCTTAACTGGATATCACCTAAAAGTTCTATTATAAACTCCTAACAGGGTTAAGTTCTTCACATGGCATACTTCAGAAGAGTACATCACTTAGTGGGTACTAATTTCCACTGTGGTTTTCTCTTGATTTGGGTTTCCATGAGATAAATCTATGTGTCAACTTTGTGGATGTGCTTATGTGTTTAAAGGTTTCATTTTCTCCTATTAAGTTAATTGTATAATTGTTGGTTAAAGTTTAAGATGTTGAAAAGATTAATTTAATTGGTATATTACTGATTCACCCCACTCTTAGTAATATGATGTTAGGACTAACAATTGGTATTAGATCATTGGTCCTCTATAGTGGTGAAGCTTAACAATTTGAGGGAAATATCCTAAGATGATGCAAAGGGAAGGTCCTAAATTCACAAGAGCAAACTATTTAGTATGGTGTGGTTGGATGAAGATTTATCTTAAAGGTATGGGAGATTAGTCTTGGGATCGTGTGGTTACTAAGTATGTTGTCCCTTCGAGAACCCTAAATGTGGATCAATTGAGGATCAAAAAATAACATACTACTACTATGGAAGCTATTGGTAGTACTCTTTAAGATGTTGAGTTTATTGATGTCAAAGACTTGGATACTACTTATGAGATGTGGGAGAATTTGAAGATCCTTTATGGTGGAGATCCACATGTGAAGAAGGAAAAGGTAGATCATTTGAGAGGAAAGTATGATGAAATGAGGATACAATAAAATGAGAACATTGAGAAATACAGTCAAAGAATCAAATAAGTTTTTGATGCCATCCATGTTGTTGGTGGTAATATTCCCGAGGAGGATGCAGTTAGCAAAATGTTAAGAGCTTTATTGACTCAATATGCTATTAGAGTTTCAGCTATACAAGAGGTTAGATCTCTAGGAACTATTATTGTTACTCTTGATGCATTAATAGGGAAGTTAACTTCATTTGAGTTAAGAAATTATAATAATAGTATGCTTGTAGAAACTTAAATTTGATTACATAATTCAGTGTATAGGATAAAATATGGATGGGGTCCTAGAACAAAGGTTTGCACATAAAAGAGACCCAAAACCCAATATTTTACACATACATTTGAATTATAAGGGAAATACTTTAAATCGGATAAAATAAGATACATACCTCATGATGAAATTAATTTGGAAATACCTATTTTTTGGTGCCTATGTACAATTTCAGGCAATTTTGCAACTTGTCTTGGATCGGAAATGTTGAGACGGAGAAAACCTAGAAAACTTTTGTCTTTCTAGAAGCAGGTAGTCTTTGACCCTAATAAAAGGTCAAAGGCTACATTAATATTTTGAAGGTCGACTTTGACTTTGTTCATGGATCTTGGAAGTTCGGTGAAAAGGGTATCCAGATTTGCACTTTAATTTACCGTCCCACACCTGTACCTAAAAGAGACCCAAAACCCAGGTCTGCACATAAAAGAGACCCAAAACCCAATATTTTACACATACATTTGAATTATAAGGGAAATACTTGAAATTAGATAAAATAAGATACATACCTCATGATGAAATTAATTTGGAAATACCTATTTTTTGGTGCCTATGTACAGTTTCAAGCAATTCTGCAACTTGTCCTAGACTGGAAATGCTGAGACGGAGAAAACCTAGAAAACTTTTGTCTTTCTAGAAGCAGGTAGTCTTTGACCCTAATAAAAGGTCAAAGGCTACATTAATATTTTGAAGGTCAACTTTGACTTTGTTCACGAATCTTGGAAGTTCAGCCAAAAGGGTATCCAAATTTGCACTTTAATTTGCCGTCCCACACCTGTACCTGCAAGAAAAATTGTTTTGTTTGTTGGGGTAGGGGTTTGCCTTAGTCAAACCCCGGTCTAGAATCAACCTTAATAATGGAATTGAAATAGAGAATGCTAGCAAGTAGTAGAAGTAGATCTAACAATGAAGCTATGATATTCAATAGATATGCAAATTGTATTTGAAATGTAATCAAGTATGTTAATATGAAAAATTGAGCATAACACCAACAAATGTAAATCAAACCTCCATGATTGTATGCTTGGAATCCACCTTGAGGGAAGAATGAATGGATCTTGAAGATGAACAAAAGGATCTTGAAGGAAGATCACACCATCATGATGGCTAGATCTAGGGTTTGAATGATGAATCTTGCATGCTTGAACCAAATCCCTTCAATGGCTTGAATGCTTGAATCCTTGATCTTCAATGGAGAACTTGAATGGATAAAAGGATGAATCCTTAAATGTTTGAATGGAAGGTTGCTTCAATGAATTATTTCTTGATCACCAATGTCTCCTTGAGAGTGCTTGACCTTTCTTGAGAGCTTGAGAGATGAGATATGAAAACTTGATGGAGAAAATGAGAGAGGAAGGCTTCCTTTTATAGTGACCTAGGGCACAATCCTCTAGAGGGGCCACCTTGGGGAATTAAATTCCAATTAGGCCTCAACCCTTTAGAAATGGACCTAAATAAAATATAATTAATAGTTTACCATTTTGGAGACTAAAACAGCCGACTTGGAAGCGAGAAAACAATTCTTTCCGAAACCCGACATCCGAAAATCATGGAAACTTGAAATTTGAACCTAAGGTCAAAGATGAGCTCGTCTCTACCTTAGGTTAGGGATGAGGTCATCCTTGACCCAAAAATGTCACCTTTGACCCAAAAATGTCATCCTTGACCCAAAAATGTCACCTTTGACCCAAAAATGTCACCCTTGACCCAAAAATGTCACCTTTGACCCAAAAATGTCACCTTTGACCAAAAAATGTCACCTTTGACCCAAAATGTCACCTTTGACCCAAAAATGTCACCCTTGACCCAAAAATGTCACCTTTGACCCAAAAATGTCACCTTTGACCCAAAAGTCAAGAATCTCAGAATTTCAGTTCAAGATGCTAGAATTATGCAGAAAAGAAGTGGAAATAGGGGGCAGAATCAAAGAAAATGTCAGATCAAAGTTGAGGACCCATTCAAGGTGCTTGAAATGATCCCAAAACACCTACTTAGAGGGCTAAACGCTCTTATCATGGAAGTGCTTCCATTTTAAGACGATACATTAAGCCCCCACTTTAGCAAGAGTATGGACTCAATGCAAACTCTTGGTAAAGGAGAAGAAAGAAGAGATCCAAGTGGATTCACAATGAGATAAAATAACACTTAGCTAAGGAAACAAGCCCCCAGGCTAAGGATTCTAACTCGACATACACGCATGAGGGTGTGAAAAGAAAAAACCAAAAGAACAGGGTTAGTACTAAACAACCCAAATCAATTAGCATAAGAAACCTCGCTAATAAATATTCCTCATACTAATATCATATTTGGAAAGCTATCATAAAATCATACATGATTACATAAGAAAGACAAGAGCAACACTATAAATAACATAGCTTCATAATCCAGTCCTACTAGCATGAAAGCAAAAAGAGAGAAAGGAGAAAGTGATTACCTCACCTAGTAAGATGCCCACCTTACCGTGAATCACCCTGGAGGGAGAGCCCAATAGGTTCACCCATAAAATGTGCCTTGAAATTGTAGTGCATCTTCTGATAGCTTCTGGAATACCTATAGATCCACCTTCTTGTATCACTATGAATATAAAATGTGTGTCTCCTCAGGATTTAGCAACTTATGTGCATTACCATCGAAAGATTTAGCATACTAGAAATGCGTGTCCCTTCAGGATTTAGCAACTTATGTGCGTTACCTTCAGAGGATTTATCATATTTGAAATTGGAAATGCATGTCCCTTCAAGATTTAGAAACTTATATGCATTACCTTCTGAGATTTAGCATGCTGCAAAATAAAAGGTTAGAACAAAAATGCATAATATAAAACAAGGGAGGCCATATATATGCCCCCTCCTTAATATGGAAAAAACATACTATTTTGACATGTTAAGGAAAGAAAAGAACAAGGATAAATCCTTCTTCAACATCAAGACAATATCCACAGACAACACCCAGTCCAAGCCAAGAAGGTCACAACTCCTATGAGGCCATGGAAGGGATGAATGCAAAGAGATATCATGCAAGAAGTGAAAAAGTAACCCTTGTCAGGGATAGCACACTATTCAATTTCCAAGGTAAGAGATATATCAAACATGTAAACCCAATGTCAAACAATGAAATAGGTTGTGATCAAGGACAAAGATCCTTAATTCAAACCAAAATTTTCATGTATGATTGGATATCACATAATAGATAAATACTGCTTAATCAAGGAAAGAGGTGAATCTTGGAAAGACAGAAAAGAAAGAGATGGCATCCTTGCCCCCTAAGCATAGGAAAAAGGATGTAAGGGGACCTATTATATCACTCACAAAAATATACAAGACAACGAGCCCCCAAGGATTAGGCTAACATTGTTTACATAATGTGGAGCTCCATAATAGGAACATAAATGTTATTTAGAGAAAATAGGATTAAAATACAACTCATTGTCACATGATATATAAATAACCTTACTATCAATGAGATGCCTAATCTTATAATGTAAAGCTTGACATTCATTAGTAGAGTGATCATGAAATCTATGATATAAACAAAAAGGAAGAGTCCTCAAGTGTGAACTATGTTTCTTTTTGCGTTTAGGTCTAGTAATCATCTTAGCACAAAGGAGTTTGGGCAAAAGAACTTCTTGGTCAAATTCCTTCATAGTTTCATCATGTTTTGAAGTGTTATTCAAGATGTTGTTAATATTGATTTGTTGTTGAGGATTAAATCCCAATCCATAAGAATGCTCATGCCCCCCAGTGTGTAAGGGCATTTGAATTCCATGTTTATGCTTACCACATCCTTGACCATTAAATCCTTGTTTAACTAGGAAATGATAACCAGGACCATAACAAGAAGCCATATCATAAGGAGTAAATGAAACTTCAATAGTCACAATATCATCCTTAGTAGGTTTGATAGATTTATTGTGGATAGAACTAGCAAAAAAGTTATTACTAAGAGTGTTAGAAGGAGAAGTAAAAATTCATTGTTAAAACTCTCTTTGTTTCTTCATAAAATCAAGATCACTAACCTTATACTCTCCAATAAAGGTAGGATTAAATCCAAGGTTCCCAAATCATCATCAGAAAGAGCATTAGAGGAAGGAGGATTACTATTATGAGTAGTGTGATTTTGAATATTCAAACAAGGATTAGGCGCATCATCCACATGAAGCATATACATCTTGTTGTTATGTATAAACTTGACTTTATGGTGAAGGGTGGAAGGAATGACGTGCATCTCATGCAACCAAGATCTACCCAAAAGAAGGTTATAATTGAGAGGTCTAGGCATAACATCAATAGGTGTATTCAGGATGACTGGTCCTACTTTGATAGGTAAGGTAATGATTCCTTAAGTGTTCTTAGCAATGTTATCAAAGCCATGTATAGGAACATTGTTAGGTTGAATAGTTGGAAGATCGACATTAATTTCTTTGAGCATGTCCATGCTACAAATATTAAGCCCAAATCCATTATCAATCAAGGTCCTACGAATGGTACTTTTATTGATATAAACATCAACCATAAGAGCATCATATTGATTCTGAACTTCTTTAGAAGGTAAATATTTTTGAGTAAATATAATGTCAGGAGGACCTGCAATAGCATGCATGCATTGTAAGAAGTTATTGATGCTCTCTGGATTAGGAGGTGGAGTAGGAAGAGTTGCTAGAGCTTTTTGCAAGGCTTCATAGTAGGTAGGTGAAGTTTGAAGAAGCTCCCATAAATAAATCTTAGTAGGAGTATTTTGCAATTGGTTTATCAAATCATACTCCTTGCTAGGAAGATGGGGTGGATGAGGAAGAATAGGTTGAGAAGGTGGCAAAGAAGTAGAAACCACTGGATTAGGTTGAGGGTTATTCCTTGTATGATATGTGTGAGCTATCGAATCTTGGTCATTGAAAGACTGCAAAGACTCCATAGGTTTACCTTTGATAGTAATGCAAGGAGAACCTTTGACGGTCAACAAGGGTTTCAGAAAAACCATATTAGTTGTCTCAACACTACAAGTAGATTCACAAGAAGGAAGCAAAGAGGACACCCTAGGAGGAGATGAGGTAAGATCTTGATTCTCCATAAGATCATCACTATTAGGGAGATCATTAATGGAATTTATATCATTATCCGCTAATGCCTCATCACTAGAAGGAATCCCAAATGGAGGTAAAGCATCTATAATATCATTTTATTTCACTAAAATGTCTGCATAAGGGGAGTGTGTTGTAGAAAAAGAGTTATCATCATATATGAATATATCATCCATTAATAAATCACCCTCTTGTATCAAAGGTTCTTCATGAGGAGGGGATAAATCAATGTCTTTATCTAAGGGATCATTCACAATGGTTTCATGAGGAAGAGAGTAATCAACATCCAAATCCAAAGGTTCATCCCAAAGAGGAGGATTATCATCCCTATCCATTAAGCACTTGAAAAACACTTGAAACAACTTGTGCATCATGATAAAAAATAAAGAAATGTATAGAAAATAGATCTAGATACATCCAAGTGCATTCAAATGAAATTTATAAGCATGAAAAGGAAATAAAACACCATAAACACAATAGGGCATCTAATTCCACAAAAGAAAGGGTATTCGTAAAATAGGTTCACCAAAATGTATAGGGTAAGATATGGATGGGGTCCTAGAACAATGGTTTGCACATAAAAGAGATCCAAAAGCCAATATTTTACACATACATTTGAATTATAAGGGAAATACTTGAAATTAGATAAAATAAGATACATACCTCATGATGAAATTAATTTGGAAATATTTTCTGGTGCCTGTGTATAGTTTTGGGCAATTTTGCAACCTGTCCTAGACTGGAAATACCGAGACGGAGAAAACCCAGAAACTTTTGTTTTTCTAGAAGTAGGTAGTCTTTGACCCTGATAAAAGGTCAAAGGTTACATTAATATTTTGAAGGTCGACTTTGACTTTGTTCACAGATCTTAGAAGTTCGGCAAAAAGGGTATCCAGATCTGCACTTTAATTCATCGTCTCGCACATGTACCTACAAAAAAAATGGTTTTGTTTGTTGGGGTAGGGGTTTGCCTTAGTCAAACCCCGGTTTGGAATCAACCTTAATAATGGAATTGAAATAGAGAATCCTAGCAAGTAGTAGAAGTAGATCTAACAATGAAGCTATGATATTCAATAGATATGCAAATTGTATTTGAAATGTAATCAAGTATGTTAATATGAAAGCTTGAACATAACATCAACAAATGTAAATCAAACCTCCATGATTGTATGCTTGGAATCCACCTTGAGGGAAGAATGAATGGATCTTGAAGATGAACAAAATAATTTTGAAGGAAGATCACACCATCATGATGGCTAGATCTAGGGTTTGAATGATGAATCTTGCATGCTTGAACCAAATCCCTTCAATGAATTGAATGCTTGAATCCTTGATCTTCAATGGAGAACTTGAATGGAGAAGAGGATGACTGCTTAAATGCTTGAATGGAAGGTTGCTTTAATGAATTCTTGCTTGCTCACCAATGTCTCCTTGAGAGTGCTTGATCTTTCTTGAGAGCTTGAGAGATGAGATATGAAAACTTGATGGAGAAAATGAGAGAGGAAGGCTTCCTTTTATAGTGATCTAGGGCACAATCCTTTAGAGGGGCCACCTTGGGGAATTAAATTCCAATTAGGCCTCAACCCTTTAGAAATAGACCTAAATTAAATATAATTAAGAGTTTACCATTTTGAAGACCAAAATAGACGACTCGGAAGCGGGAAAATAATTCTTTCCGAAACTGGACATCCGAAAATCATGGAAACTTGAAATTTGAACCTGGGGTCAACGACAAGGTTGTCTCTACCCTAGGTCAAGGATGAGGTCATTTGTGACCCAAAAATGTCACCTTTGACCAAAAAATGTCATCCTTGACCCAAAAATGTCACCTTTGACCCAAAAATGTCACCTTTGACCCAAAAATGTCATGTTTGACCCAAAATGTCACCTTTGACCCAAAATTCAAGAATCTCAAAGATTCAGTTTAGGACGCCAGAATTATGCAGAAAAGAAGTGGAAATAGGGGGCAGAATCAGAGAAAATATTAGATCAAAGCTGAGGACCCATTTAAGGTGCTTGACATGATCCCAAAACACCTACTTGGAGGGCTAAATTCTCATATCATGGAAGTGCTTCCATTTTAAGATGATACATTAAGTAATCACATTTCAGTCCTAGGACGTCAATTGATTAAATATTAAATATTAATTTAATTTATGTCATCCCCTAGCTAATTAATTTAATTATTTAACTATAGTCCAATTAATTATCTAAATGGCATCCTATAGTCTGATAATTAATTAAATCCCCTTCCTTTATTAATTTAAATAAATGTATTCATCTGTTTAAATTAATTCATAAATCCATTTTTCCTTTCACTTGGAATTAAATAATTTATTTATTTCAATTTGAGCACATGGATCCTAAATTTAATACCTAACCTAGCCTATCCCAACTACCAAACCCCTGGTTGCAACTCAACCCAACCCATTCACACATGTTGAACTTTCTTAATTAGCTAATGAACCATGATTAGTTAATCCAACCCTCCACTCAATCTCTCTCCTCCTATCACATCCTTCTAATTCTCCCACTTGCTCTCTAATCAAAGCCTAATCACCCACTAAACATTTGCACAATCATAATCCATGGATTAAGAAATATTAACCCAACCCAAGTCAACCCTCATGTCGCATCCTCACATCCCCCAACTTCCTCACCTCATGTCAACCTTAAATGCTCTTACATCCATCTTACACACTCCACCCTTTTCTTACACCTTTGTCCCCTCTCACATCTCCCAAGATGGTCCCATTCCCCCATTATTTTGAACCTCTCTCCTTGTGACACTTGTCACAATGAGAGGTGTTTGAGAAAGTACAATCCATGTGATCTTTGTCAAATGCATCTCCAACCTTCCTTAGGTTTTCATCTTGACCGTTCATCCCACCCTTCCTCAGGTTTTCATCTTGACCATTTATTCCACCCTATAAATTAAGCCTCCTTCTCCTTCATTTTCATCCACCTTTTATGCAGTGTTATATTGTCATTTTGAAGAGAAAAAATACTAACCATATCTCATAATGCCAAATTTTCCACTCACCTTTGAAGCTTGAGAAACATATTTGAGCACACATGCCCAATCTTGGACAACAACTATTCAACAAGGAGGGCTTCTACTTGGTTACAGAGGTTTTCATCCTCTTTTGGTCATATTTTGTGTTTTTAATCTTTCTTTTGAGTCCAATCTTAAGTGTAGCATTATCTTAGTTTGTGAATGCTTTAACTTTTTATTTCATTCCTTGCACACTATTTTGTTGCTTACATTTTTGGCACACTCGGTGGGACCCACTTCTAGAGTCATTTTATCATCTATCTCATCCATTTTATCTTGACAAAAATAACAAAATATTAACATTTTTATTGTTTGAGTCTGTTGCAAGGTTTTTTTGCTTTTTTTCAAGTTGGAGGAAGGAAGAAGAAAAATTTGCACCATCATTCCTATCGTCAAAACTCATGCAGCATAAAAAACACCCTCTAGCGGGATCACTAGCACAATAGGTGGGATCATAGCCTAGACTTGTGAGATCATATTCCCATAGAAACTTCCCTTTCTATCTGTCCCTATTCTTCTATGTCTTGTTCTATTTCCCACCAGTCAGGGGTTCATACCAAAAATTGAAGGGATTGTGTTCCTATAGAAACTTACTTTCTATCTTTTTCTATACTATGTCTATCTATTTCCATTCCTGATAGTTTGCGGAATCATTGTTTGACCTAGCGGGATCGATGGTTGACCTAGTTGTAGGATCGTGCAAGTATGAATTCTTAATTGTTTTTCATCAGATATCTTTTTGGTCCATTTTTATTTTGATAGACCTGGAGGATTATGTGTACAACCCATGGGATCATGGTTCCATAGTCTATGTTTTCTATTTGTGTGCAGGCCCACATGATTGAAGGCTCTGCTAGCGGGATTGCGGCTAAATTTTTTAATAAACAAATTAATTCATGTTTAAATTTGGTTCTTAAAAGGAACAATGTATGCCTCACAAAACTTCATCTTTTCAATTTGGGCTTAGAACAAACAAAGGTAAAAATAAACAAATCAATCTTCACACTTCCAGTTTGGGTTTAGAAATAATTAACAAAAACTCTTGAATGCTTAAAATTTAATGAACAATGCAATGAAACACTTCAATTTGGGCTTTAAAAAAAATCAAACAAATCTTGAATGCTAAAGATAAGTAACACTTATTATTTTTCTTGCAAAATCAAACTTTCATTTTCTCTCAAAAAAAGAACCTTGCATGCTAAAAACGAGTGTTTGATGTTCTAAGATGGAGAAACACTTAGCCTAATTTAGGTTTAATTTGGAAATGAATGCTTCTTAGTGTATTTCCTTAGAGCTATTTATTTTCATTGAAAAATTATTGTTAAGTGACTTAGAAATAATTAGTTTGTATCTGTATCCTCTCCCCTCACCTTCGTGGAACTTGGATGAAGGAAAAGATCAAACTTAATTGGTTTTTCTTCTAGCAAGGCCTATCTAGAGAGAAGTACTTCCCCTTTAGAGAAAGACCTAAAACTGGTAATTCCCCGATCTGTATATAAACAAGGTGTTGAAAAAACTCTCGCCTTATCTTCTCAAGCTTAGGCAATGTGTGTTGATGGTAGTCCAAGGTAGGTGAATATCCCTATAATTTTGGTATGGTCAACTAGGTTCTTAAGTGATTCACACACATACAAACCGATTGGGAGGATGCCATGGACATTGTTGATCTATTGTGTGGTCAATAGTGGTCATATTCTGATTATCTCTTAGGTGTGTGCCTAAGACTATGAGAAATATTTTTCAAGTTAAGCCAATTTATTAGGGTAGAAGGTGATTTTGTGTGTCTTTGATGTTATAGACCTCATAAAAATATTTGTTCAAACATACACAATCGGAGTCACAAAGTCCTTTTTCCAAAGAGATCAAACAATAATGTGTTGTTCCCACAAGATCTTTTTGTCTCTTGTTGGATTTCTATTTTACACATTTCCTAAAGTTCTAGAATTTCTCAAAACCCAAGTCAAGGTACACTTATTGCAGCCATTTCCTAGCTTGAAAAGATCCTAACATTGTGCACATTCTCGCCTTTAGAGATTTAAAAGCTTGGACACATGATCGATTCAACAAAGCACAAGAAATAAAAAATACTAATTGCCCATGTATATTAGGAGAAAAAAGTTATAGAATGCAATCTTAAAGATCACCAACCTCTTGTAACAACAATCAAGGAAGAGACCAAGTACCAAGAGAAACTCGATAGAGTAACCTACAATGCAAAAATCATGCAGTTTGGATCATGCTTTCAAATAAACCATTCCTTTGTTAGTCTTGAAAGAAAAGATTAGTTGGCTTATCATGCAGCATATCCTTTTGATTGTCTCAAAATTGTCTCAGCATCCTTGCATCTTAGATCATCCTTTAGGTACATTTATGTCATCCCCTTAGGTAACCTCATTTAAGATCAAACCAGTCATCCTTGTTCAAAATCCAAATCCAAAATCAATCAAGCCATCCAAACCCCACTTAGTGTCATATCCTTTTTGAGTTTTTATAATCCTTATCCTAAATAAAAACCATCTTATAGCTCCACTCTTTTTACTAAGCATTATCTAGGGTAGCTAGTACTTATCCTTATAGGCCTCATCATCTTGATCCAAAGATTGGCCCACATTGACAAGGATCCTATCTTCCAAAGATAACAAGTCTATCTAAGGTTGAAAATCCCATCCATTTGATCCTACACAAGGAAAGATAGCTCATTTTCCTTTTGACACTAAGTAATCCTTATCATCCTCACAATACCCCCATCACCCCAATCAATCACCATCTAAACATCCTTTGATCCATCTAGGTTTATCCTAAAGCCATCATTTACCCTTATATTTCATTAGGTCCATCCTATCCCCATCTTTAGGTTTCCTTAGAATCATTTTATATTTACCCATCATTGTATCTTCATTCCCCCATCTTAGGATTTGCATTTCATGCCTACTAAGACACAATCAAAGAAGAGAAAGGATATGGATCCTAATCTCACCACTAGTTCATCCAATCCAAACAATCCTAAAAATGTTATGGTAACATATGATCCACAACCACCATCAAAAATTGAGAATGTAGGGGTAGATCCAAATGAAACACCCACCATAGATTCTATAAAAGCATTCATGAGTCATCCTGGCCATGCAAAAATGGTTAGTGCAATTATAGCCCAAAATCATCTCACCATCCTAGCCAACTACATGTGGGAGGGTACTCCCATTCAATAGGAACTCCAGTCCTTCAACCCCACAAATCCCATACACATCCCCTCTAATGCCTTCCATGTCATCATCCGACAAATTGTCGACCCTAGCCTTCAAGTGTCCCAAGTGGATTCATTTATTGCTCACCTTTTACAATCTAGTGCCACCTTACCCATAGTGCATACAATAGTGCAATCCACTCATTTCTCCATCATGGGACCACCACCTCCACCTTCAACATCCCAAGCCACCTTCTCAAGCATAGAGCTCCATGCAAGAACCACCTCCAAACCCCACATAGAGTTCCACACAAATGATACCTCCACCTTTCCTAAGCCAAATCTCCACTTCAGTACCACCTTTTCAAGGAGCCACAGAAACACCTCTATCCACCACCCAACAATCCCTCACCCAAGAACTCATTCTAACCATCACCCAACTTACCTCTATAGAAGTGTCTCTCTCACCTTTCATCACCAATACGCAAGGCCAAAAATCATTTTACACAATAGGGATGCCACTAATGGGATCCAAAAACCAACCATTCATATTGCATATTCCCACCAGCACATCCACATTCCTAGTTGTCTCCATGTCCCAACCTGCTACAAGGATAGGTTCTTCTCAGGGCCTTAATCAAGCATAGATGCATGCCTTGGGGATACAAAAACAATCACATATCTCTAATCCCATCATCCCATAAACAGTTATCCCATTTGTAGCACAACCACCATCACCGCCTCCTCAAACTACATGTATCCTCACATTCACCAACTATCTAGCCATGCCATCTGCCATCCCTCAAGCCATACCACCATTGCAACAACAAAGATCTTCCCACTTTGATAATTATCTCACGCAACCACCTCCTATCACCAATAACCAAGGACCCATTCCACCCCTCTGCCTCATACATCGGCCAAGCATATCAACATTCCACACCATTTTACCAACCTCCTCCACAATAGAAGTACTTCAATGAACACCATAAATATCCTTCCATGCCTCAACAGTAACATATGCTAGCATACACATGCAAAAATACACCTCCACACACCAGCAGCAATACCTTCCCCAATCACCACCACAAAACCCACTCTAATATTCCTACATAGTAGGAAAATCCCTTTTCCAAATACCCCAATATCCCCCTCAAAATAATATGTATTCACTTGTACCATTTGACCCCTTCCTGATTGGAGTACCCACTCCAACACCTACCAACTCAGAATGGGAAGAGATGAAGAACGCTCTTAAGGATCTTAGGGATAGAACATAAATAAAGACCTTTAAGTTCAAGGAGGTTTTTCCTTACCCCTTTAACAAATCCATTGCATTAGTCCCCTTTCCCAAACATTTAGAGATGCCCAAGTTTGACAAGTACCTAGGGAAGGGAGTTCCAGTAATCCATGTCAAGTAATTCTACATGGTTTGTCAATAGGTTTCTTACAACGATAATTTCCTCATGTGCCTCTTTCCCAAAAGCCTAGGGGGAACCACCATTGAGTGGTTCTATAAGATACTTGATGCATCAGTGTCAATCCTTGCAAAATTTTCTGGAAAGTTCATAGTACAATACACACATAACATTGAAAAAAAACTATCTCTTTTGGATATCTGCAATTCAAAATAGAAAGGAGGTGAGAGCTTGGATAACTATTTACAAAGATGGAAAAACCTCACTACAAGGTTGTCGTATCAACTGCCAGAGAAATATATCACAAAAATATTCATCAATAATTTGTATATGAAGTTATCCCACTTCATGCACATGAATTGTATCCAAACCTATCAGGATATTAAAGGAAAGGGGATGGACATCAAGAAGGGCCTCTTGGATGACAATACCATCAAGCACTATAAAGACAACTAGCAAGACAGACCCAACAATGACCAACCACGCTACTGAAATAAAAACAAGATTGTGGTTACAGATGGGGCAACTAATATGAAGGACATCCAAGTTGTTATGGCTGGACCTAAACTACCTACACCTGCATACCAACAAAAAGAACCAACCCATCAAATTCCTATGACAACCTACCAACAACCCATGGAGAATTGTCAAAACCTAGATAATCAAACCAATGCAATAGTAGTCAACTTAGGAAAAAATAATCCACACATCTAGAATAATCAAAAGCACACATTCACTCCTCTTGGCAAACCCCTAGATGTAATATTCCATCAAATGAACAATGCCAACTTCATCATCAGACCTAGTCATTTGATGAGTCAACCCAAAATCCTGCATGGTACAAGGACAATAAGTACTACGACCATCACCATGTCAAGGGAAATGCTACTGTGAAGTGCATGGAACTCAAACATTATATGTAGGATCTCATAGAAAAGAAAGAGATCACAATCGATGCACCTATCCAAGCTTCACCCAATGCAAACCTCTAGATCTACCAAAATGTGTTTCCTCGACATAATTATAAAAATAATACAACCAATAAAAATACACCACCGTCAAACTAGGGAAAAGGTAAGAAAGTAGATCATGTCGATGGCAAGAATTACATAACCACCTATATCAATTATGAATTTTTTTTTGGATGTATCTCCCAGGTTGAACCCACCGTCAATGTCATCAATGTTAAAGGTACTTATATTAAGTATGTAGTTACCACTCGTATGGGTAGGATCTCTATTGTTGGTGCTAATGTGGATTCCACATCCAGTGCACAATATAATCTCATGGAATACCTTGGGAATAACCATGATCAAATCTTCATCCTCAACCTTCTCCACACCTCACCCATCCACCATGAAATCCTCAACAAAGCCCTCCAAGAGGCACATGTCCCCATGGACATTAACACCATCCAATTTGAGAACCTTGTGGAGCATCCACCCACATCTTGTGCCCTCTCATTCAAAAACTCTGACATGTCATCCATCAAACCCAATTACAATATCCCACTCTTCATCATCATCATGGTAAATAACTTTGTAGTCAAGCAGGTCATGACAGATAATGGTTCAATCATCAACTTGTGTACATTAAAGTTCATCCAACAAGTAGGACACAAAGAGGATGACATATCACTTTAGGTCATCACCATTAAGTCCTATGATAATATAGAGTGTACCTAAGAAGGTACCATTTTGTTACCCATCAAGTTGGGTCTGGAAATTCAAGCAACCATCTGCCATGTTGTTGATCTTGACCTCCCCTACAAAATCCTCCCCATCTAGCCCTATATTCATTCCATTAAATTTATTCCATCCACCTATCATCAGTGCATCAAATCTTTTAATTGAGGCACATAACTCACCATCCATTCCAATCCCCAACCTTTCTCATACTGCCACGTGTTAGAAGCCTCATTCCCCCACTACACCCATTGTCCTAGAATTGATATTGGCACTTCCATCACTAGTTCATCCTGATCCCATTGTAATCTAGAGACAATCCTCGCCTCCACCCTTTCCACTATCAAGATAAAAAAATAGGGCTTATGGTGAATACAACTTAATAGATGCCTTCATAGTACGGGCCATACCACTCGAACCACATACTCAAGGGCATCCATGTCACCAAAGAATTCTCCCATAGGAGAAGCCTAAAATAAAGAAAATGGGCCCATCCATGTTCCTATCACATGGCATTCTGAACAATCAAGAAATGGATCCTGATATCAATACATGGATATACAAAGATCCCCCACCTCTTGCCACTAAAATTTTATGGTACTTCAAGGACAAATACCCCACATCACACAAGTGGGCTACAGAACAATGGAACTATTAGGTGGAGCTCTAGGACCCATAGAAGGTGGCATGAAAGACCCACTAGAAGCCTCACAAATACCAAGAAATTGAGGCCTTGGATTTAACACTTCTTTCCTACACATACAAGACCATAATACCATGACTGGGGGCATCAATGTGCCCAACGTTACCCTCCTAGATATCTAAGATGAAATTGTGAAAATCAAAGACATCCTTGAAGAGGAAGTAAAGAAATCCTACGATGATATATTTGATGATGAAACCTTTTGGTAAATTATGTCCTCCAACTAGCCATCAAAATCATTGACCTCCCCCTCATCCACCCTGAACTCATAGACTAGGACCAACCAAGAGTTGCACATATCGATGAGTTTCATAGTGAGGACATGATCCTGAGATTCATGGGACCAAAAGAACAATAACAAGACTGGAGGCATGCTTTAATGTATGTCTACAAGATAGATCTTAAGGGATACTTTGGGGAAGATGAAGTCTTTAGCCGCAAAAATAAATATAAAAAAAAAGAATGAGTCTTTTTGTGAAAACCCCTCTGGGGCACTTTTTGACTACAAAGGATTAAAAACAAAGGGTGTATCTTCTGGTGAAAACCTCTCTGAGGCACTAGAAGATGAAGACTTGCCTCTTTCCCCTACCCATGATTACAGACTAGAATAATCCTCCATACTCATCAAAGACACCAAGTCCATCAAAATGGGAATTGAGGAATGTCTAAGAATAACATACATTGTAGTATCACTATCTAAAGATGAGGAGGTGACTTTTACCTTGATTCTCTAAGAAGATATGATAAATTTTTCATTTTCATATGCTCACATGCCTAGATTGGATCCTAACCCGGCTTTCCATCATCTCACAGTAGACCCAAGTGCCAAACTAGTCAAATAGAAGCGTCAAAAAATGCACCCCAAGGTATCCATAGTGGTCAAGGCAGAACTTGAAAAACTCCTGCAAGAAAATATCATTTGAGCCATTGATTATTTGGAATGGATCTTTAACATGGTACCATTTTCCAAGCCATAAGGGGAAATAAGAATCTGCACATAATTTAGAGACCTTAACAAAGCATGCCCAAAAGATGATTACCCCTTGCCAAACATAGATATGATCATCGATCTCATAGCTATTCATGAGATGTTGTCACTCATGGATGGTTTCTCAGGGTATAATCAGATTCACATAGCAGAAGAAGATCAACATAAGATGTCTTTACAACCCCACAAGGTATCTTCTATTATAACATGATGTCGTTTGGTCTAAAGAATGCAAGATCTACCTATGAAAGAGCGATGAAGGTCATATTCGATGACTTGATACACAATATACTTGACGATTATGTGGATGACATTCTATAAAAATCTAGGACAGAGTTGGAACACCTTGACATTCTTGAGTGTGTTTTTGATCATCTGCACCATTATGGTTAAAGCTCAACCCAAAGAAATGTGTCTTTAGGATAACATCAGGTAAGCTACTGGGGTTCATTGTATTAGAGTGAGGCATTGAGATTGATCCCAAGAAAGTCAAGGCCATAATGGACATGCCTCCTCAAACACTCAAATAGCTAAGGAGCTTTCAAGGAAAACTATAATCTATCTACAGATTCATATCACAGCTTGTCGATAAATGTCAACCATTCACACAACTTCTTTATAAGGGTACTAATTTCAACGGGACCCAATCTATCAAAGATGTTTTGATAAAATAGAGAAATACCTATCCAAATTGCCCATCCTTGTGCCACTAATGCCAGGACACCCTCTCATCTTTTACATTTCAACAACCTCTACAACATTGGGGGTACTATTGGCCTAGCTTGATGATAATGGTAAAGAATGAACCATCTACTACATAAGTTTCACACTCATTGGTTATGAGTTGAATTATTCACTCATGGAGAAGGCATGTCTTCCAGTGGTTTTTTTCACTCAAAAGCTTCATCATTACATGTTCATCCATATCACAAAACTCATTTCCAAAGTATATCTACTCAAGTACCTGCTTTCATGAACAACACTTATAGGCCGAATGAAAGAATGGGTCATTCTCTTGAGAAAAATTGACATCCAGTATGTAGACAAGAAGGTGATCAAGGGGTAGGTCATTGCAAATCAATTTTCTGAGGCACCCTTGGTGGATGTTTATTCTTTGGTCCCTGATGAACATATATACATGATCAAAGACCAACCAACAAACATGGAAGCTATATTTTGATGGCTCATACACATCACATGGATCAGGGGTGGGTATCATCTTTGTCACTCCCTAAGGTGATTACATCTTGAAATCATTCAAATTAGGATTCCCATGCACCAACAACATTGTGGAATATGAGGTACTCATCTTAGCCCTCAAGATGAATATCCAATGGAATATCACAGAGTTGCAAGTGTTTAGAGATTTTCAACTCATCATCAAGAAGGTCATAGATGAGTTCCAAACTAAGGATGATAATTTTTTACCATACAAGGAATTAGTGGACAAGATGAAAGAATAGTTCCTAATTCTATAGTTCACGCAAGTACCCAGGCTATAAAAAAAAGCTATAGATGCAATGGAAACCATCGAGTCCTTACTAGAGATCCCTCAAGATTATATGTAGTATGAATTCTTAGTTAAGAAGATACACATGTCCTCTTAAGAGAACACTGATTCAGAAATGGTATGCATCTTGGTTGGTCCCCATTCCCCATGGAACAATGACATCCATGCTTATCTAAAAAATGGTATCATATATCCTCACCTCAGAAACACCTAGTGCCAAAACCTCATTTGTAGAGATTCCTACTATAATCTCATAGATATCAACTTATATCATCATGTATATCATAATGTCCTCTCTAGGTGTTTAGATTCAAATGAGGCTGCCCTGACTTTATAGGATATACACACCAAAATATGTGTTTCTGAAATGAGCGATATGGTCTTAGAAAAGAATTTTCTTAGAGAAGGGTATTACTGGCCCACTATGAAACATGATGCTTGTGAATTCATGATGAAATTTCTACCATATCCACATCATAAAAATTTGATTCATGCCCTAGCATAGGACTTACATTCGATCTCACCACCTTGGCCCTTCTCATGTTGGGGCTTCGACCTCATTGGTAAGATAACCCACCTCTCCTCGCATGGAAATAAATATATCATAAAAGCCACTAAATAATTCACACAATGGGTTGAAATGATTCCTCTCACCCTTATAATCGATATCTAGATATCCAAGTTCATCCTATACCACATCATCTACTACTTCGACATCCCCCTCCACCATATTCATAGATCATGGCATACCATCTGAAAACTAGCACATGCAAGATCTGTGCAATAGATTTCACATCCATCACCATTTATCTAGCCCATATTTCCCCCAAGAGAACAACCAAGTTGAGGCAACCAATAAAACCATTCTGAAGATCCTCAAAAAGGTTGTCAATGATTCTAGTCATGAATGGAACCTCCAAATTAATCCATCCCTATGTGCATACTGCACTTCTTTCTGCACTCCCACAAGAACCAAACCATACTCTCTAGTATATGGTACTAAGGTCATCTTACCAATTGAGGTTGAGTTACATTAATTACACGTGTCCCTGAAGGACTATATCAGTGATAAACACTACTACATGGCACGCCTCACCCATATGGACTTATTAGATGAGAAGAGGCAACAAGCTTATGATCACTTTCTTGCATACCAGAACTAGCTTAAGAGAAGCTACAACAAAATAGTCCACCCAAGATGATTCCATGTGGAGGACATGGTCCTTAAGAAAAATTAGAAGATGCAAGAAGATCAAGAAAAGAAACACAAATTTGAATCTACTTCATTGGGTCCCTACATTGCCACAACCTATTTTGGCTTAGGATCATACTAGTTGTTAACACCTAAAGGGTAGCCTCTAAATGATCCCATAAATATCATCCATCTGAAGATGTTCTATGCAAAAGTTTCAAGATATATCCTATGTATCTAAAAAATCCATTAAAAGTGCAAAATGTCTAGAAAATATCATTGTCTTGGTGAAAACATGGAAAACATACACCGTGACAATAACACAAACATAAAAAAATGCAAAAAAATAGAAAAAAATATCAAAAAATGAACAAAGTAAAGAGAAATAATCATTCGATGGTGAAAAATTGGCAATCAAGCACCTTAGGCAAGTATGTTGGTGAAAACTTGGAAACAAGCACCACACATAGTGGACCATATCATTATCTATCAAAATCCCACTCCATCACAAAATGTGCATCCACCCACTATCTCCCCCAAAAAACCCCTTTCATGAATCCCTATTCTTGAGGTGTTCCAATCATCACATCAAGAAGTTGAATTACTATCTAGTGTCCTGAGCTTCCTGTATATATTAATTATGAAGCACGTCCTATCCCTCAAATTCTAAGATTTGTATATTTGTGTCACTTATTGACCTTTCCTAATTCCTAAGCTTTTGTAAATTCCCATTGTATATCTTCATGTCCCTCACTTGTACAATATTGTTAGGTCTCATTGTACATATCCCCACCCATCTTGCAGAAGCATGGTCTACTACATTGTCCCATTAAGTCTCATGCCTCAACATGTAACTCAGTATAAATTATTAGTTATGTGATTATCCTAGAGCCATCTTTTTCCATCAAGAGAAAATTTGTAGCCAATCCCACCAAACAAGTCCTTGTAGGATGCATCCTTCCTCATGTTCTACCTAATCCCACCATATTTTAGTTCATCAATCTCTTTTTGGAAAAGGGCATCTTTTTTATTTTTCTCACATTTATTTTGAATTGTCTTCTTTGGTTCTTGATAATCATTTTTAATGCTTCTTATTGTTCCTCTCCTCAAAGTCACCATGATCTCATTATATCATGGTGTGCTACGAATGGAGGCAATCTGGGGAAAGGTTTTGATTTTTTCATCTTTTTCCTATGATTCAGTTAGATGTGATCCTTTCACATCCCACATATAATCATTTTGGGTTACATGATGAACTGGGGAAGTATCAATTTTTGTGGGTTCTCTAGTATCATTTCTTCTGTGGCCCCTCTTGGGTCCATGTGTGATGTTTGGGCAACCCTTGCATGTTTTTTGTGTCAATTCTATGCAACATTGGTGATAAGGCCTTGAGTTCCTAAGTAACCTTGGCATATCTCTAATTTTTCTATATCAAACTAAGTGCTCAAAAATATATGGTGGTATTCCATCCCAAAATTCCCCACCCTTAAGCTTCACGAAAAATACCGCCATCTATCCCCAAGCTCAAATCACATCATGAGTCCAAAGAAATCCTAAGAATCCACAAAGAATCCAAAATTCCCAGAAATAATCCTCATTGATCCAAATCATCACTTACACACCTATTGTCATCATCCATCCTCTCTCTACAACAACCCCTCATCCTGATGCAAACCTAAAACATCATAATCCCATTCTATTGCCTGAAATTTCCTAAACCATGGATTTTGATTTTGTGAACATTTCCCCCTCCCCATCCTATCTAGCCTCTCCCAGTGAGGGTTCATTTAGGTCATGATATGCTGCATATGCCATCTTTGTTACATTTACGTTCATCTTTCACTTGCATTTCACCTTCGCTCTCATCTGTCATCGCTTGCATTCATTCATCATTTGCATTCATTTTAAGTTTCATTCACTTTAGCTACCTCATTTTAATTTCATTTATCATTAGTTTCACATTCATTTAGTCCATCCTAAGTGTTCATTCTCAGGTAAGCAATTAATCACACTTTCATTGAATAGTTCATTTCCACTAGCTTGCACTACATCATCTTCATCATTAAATAATAATCATTTAATTGCATTATAATTATCATTTTAGTTGCATTTTAATTTCATTATCATTCTCATTTTAGTTGCAATTAATTGCAATATCATTATCATTTTGGTTGCATTTAAATTGCATTATTATTATCATTCTAGTTCATTTAGTTGTATTAACACAATCATTTAGTTGCATTAACACAATCATTTAGTTATATTATCATTATCATTTTCATTTTTAGCCACCCTATTGTAATCATTATAGGTGCATTCTTTCAATCACTTTAGACCATTTTAATTAGTTTTCTTTGTTAATCATTTACATCCATTTAATATCTTGTATTGTTAAGTCATTTAGTTTGCATCCATTTAATATCTTGGATTCTTAGGTCATTTTTTTATATCTTGCATTATTAATAATTTGCATCCATTTAATATCTTGCATTGTTAGGTCATTTTTTTTATCTTGCATTGTTAATCATTTGCATCCATTTAATATCTGGCATTGTTAGGTCATTTTTAAGACATGGTAAAATTCCATACAACCATACATACATAAATATCATAAAAATCATAAATAGATCATGCATCCATCACATGTGTAAAAATTCAAATGCAACCACACACACACACACATCATATCCACCTTGCATCCACAAAGTGTCAGTAGTTGCATCCCGCATCAATAAAAAATACACACATGACACACACACACACACACACACACACACACATATATATCCCACAAAAGAATAAAAGAATGTCCCACATCAATGAATCAATAAATGACTAAATGTCCCATAAGTGTCCATCAAAAGAATAAATAAACATGGATGAGACAATACCCTCAAAAATAATATACATCATATATATAAAACATGTCAAAAATAATGTAGCATATGACTGCCTATCTACCTCTCCTAGGGGAGCTTGTATCTCAACACTTGAGGCTGGGTAACCTATGAAGGATCCTATGGTGGCACAACTAATATCTATATCTTCATCACCCTAGGCTATGACCTATCTATTATGCTTTGTATACCTATATCATGCACCTATGTGGGTACTTTTGGTGGCCCTATCACTTCCCTATTCTGTCCCCCACCATCCACATCTATCCCAACCCTTGATCCCTTTGTCTCTACCATCTGTACTAAGCCACTAACTGACCACTGCTAGCTTTATGTGTGACTAGGTTGGTATCTCTCCTGACCTATCCTCTGAGATGGGCCAGCCCCAATACTACCCCAGTAGTCCTCTAGCTGCTCCCTCCTCACATCCTTGTCCCTATGCCAGTAGCCCCTAATTAGCTAGCCTTCCTGTAATGGAATATCCTATCTTATGGAACTAAGGCATGATACATAGCTCTGTACCACCCCACCTACTCTTTGAGATTCAAAACCACTTGATGTAATCTCACCACCTCCTAGAATGCCCCTACAATAATCCCCCCACCTGAGAAATAGATAGCTATCACATCAACCCATCCCTCACCCCATGCAGCCTATCCCTCTCAGCCTAAAGTCCATCCCTCTCCCATCTAATTCGGTCCCTCTCATCTATCATTTGTAGACCATCCTATAGCTCTTGTGCTAAGTCAATAATGAGAGTATCTCTCTCCCCCTACACATCCTATAACATTTAGCTAGTCATGGCATTTGTGGCCTGTAGGGATGATAGATGTGCTGCCAAATCCACCTCTCTCCTATTTGAAGATGACCCTATCCCTGGAGTGCCTGTAGGAATCTATCCTAATGGAGGTTCCTATGGACCCTATCCTTTTCCTCCCCCCTATTTCCTCCTCCCCCTCTTCTATCTCCTCCTCCTCCTCCATCGTCTCCTCCTCCTCCTCCATCTCCTCCTCCTACTCTATCTCCCCCTCCTCCCCCATCCACATCCATATCATATCCTCCTCTATCTCCCTCATCCCCCTTCCTACCCTCCTCAAGGATGACCTCCCTAGTACTATATTGACTTCTCCTCTCCTCATTCAGGGACTGGGGTGTGGCTAGTGCTCCTCATCCTCTCCCCCTCACCACCTAGAGTGTTGTTTCCCTAATCCTCTCAACCTCTAGTGGAAACCCTAATCTTCCCATTGCCCGTGGCTTCCTAAACCATGCTTAGTACTCCACCATGCTTCCTACATCTTCCTCTCCTCCTTCCCAATCCCAATGGATGACCTGAATGATCCTCCATGTGGTGATCACCGCCTGTCTATCCAGCATACCCCAGAACTCTGAGTGCCTCTCTCAAGTAGTGCACTAGTACCATTACTTCACATCCAGTACTCCCTATGTAAACCCAAACTATCTAGCCACCTAATCTGGCTAGTACTACTTGATGATGTACTCCCATCACCCTATCATATATGTGGGGGTCATGACAAATGAAAACTGTGTCTTGTCCTCTAACCATGGCCCTGCCCTCGCATATGGCCTCCAAGTAATCCTATCTCTAATACCATCTAAAACCTCCCTCCAATAATTTGTATCATCAACATCATGATACATTAGAGGCTCTCCCCAGCTGTATATCATAGGTTGTTCAACCTACCTATCTCTTCTCCATACTTGCATGAGAACTGTAATGTTCTCCCAACCCCCATACTTGGAGAAAAGTAGAAAATCCTATGCTCCTCCCCTGCCCCTCCTTGCCATGGTAAACTATCTAGTGGAGGTCCCTGTAAAGCTTTTCCAACATGAGAGTGCCCCATGTAGATGGTACCTTGGCATCCATGATCCTCACAATCATTGGGATGAGTGATAATGTAACACTAGTCCCTCCTATGTCAAGGGAAATATACCCCAAGACTAGACCACACACATATAAGTATACTCGGTGAGCTGTTGACGCTGCCCCTAAATGACAAGCCAATGATAACTATCCATGGCATAGGATTGAAACCACGTCAGGACCCACTAGCACTGTCAATGTTTGTTGTTGGTTAGTGTCTCCTACTATAGTCTTGGTCCTCCAAATTGAGAGGCAAAATATCTAGTACACATACTCTAAGGTCACCATCATCTCCCATATCAAAAGATGGAAGTTGGTCATCTTTGAATGCCACCTCTCACATAGTGTTGTCACCATGACCATGTATGCCCTCTTATAGGTCATCTAGGCCAAGTACCCTAACCTAATCACATCAAATCACACCTAGTTAGTAAGTGTGAACTGATCCATCACCTAAAGCACCATGACCTTCCTCTTCCGAGATGTGAGTCGGTCCAAGGACCACTGCAACCAATCAAACTTAGCTATGTCTATTTCTTTCCTACAAAATTATAGCCTATAAACCCTAACCCTTCCTCCAGCTATCCTATCCCTTCCTAAAATTTATTTTTCAACTTCATTCCCACAATCCTACAAGCCTAGCCCGCGTTCTCGTAAAGAAGACTAGTTCTCACAATCCCGCAACTGTAGGATCTCTTAACCTAATTCTCCCCATCATCATAGCATTGCATTCCTACAATGCATGACCCCCCATCCCTCATAGGATCTCTTAATTTCCCCACCATTTATGTTTTCTCTTTAAGAATGTGATCCTACCAAAAATCCTTTGCATGATCTTGTTCCTACAAGAAATCCCCAAACCACCCAAAATTTGGTGTTCCCACCAAAAAATTCCCCACCCTAACTGACCCTTATTCTAAGCATTTCTTATGGAATTGTGATCTTGCAAGACACAAGGGTGATCCCATCGATCCCAAACCTGCGAGATCACGATTTTGTGATGAATAACTTGAAATAAATGCATAAAGAGAAATAAAAAAGATAGTTTTTTTACCTTACCTATTTATCAGGAGGTTGGTGTTACTGTACTCTCCTCACACTCTCTATCCTATGCCTCAGTCTCCCTCCTCTTACCATCAAACTATGCTATATCAAAGCTCAAAATATTAGAAAATCTCTAATCTCTAATATGCATAAATAACCATTCTTTGGCCCTCCTGGCACTTATTAAGGCCATCCCATGACCCATAATTTCCTCCTGTAGCCCCTCCAGCATCCTCATTTTTCCCTTCTTTCCACTCACCTCTCATTTTCTTAACCGTATTACTGCATTTTTACCCCTTACCACTCCTTTCCCTCCTATTTTGCCAACCCCTTATTCCTTTTGAGATGTCGCCTAGGTCCCTTTTTCTTTCCCTACCACCCTCTTGAGGTGGCATCGCCCAATCGAACTTCATTTTCTATATTCTGGGGCAACTTCATTTCCTTTTAATTCTTCATGTCATTTATTATTTTAAAAATAAACATCTTTGAAATATTATTATTATAACACTATGTTGAAGAGGGGCAAACTGCAGACACCTAAATTTGATTACATAATTAAGTAATCCTATTTAGTTCTCTCTTAGGACATTAATTAATTAAATATTAAATATTAATTTAATTTATGTCATCTCCTAGTTAATTAATTTAATTAATTAACTATAGTCCAGTTAATTATCTAAATGGAAACCCAAAGTCTGATAATTAATTAATCCCCTTCCTCTATTAATTTAAATAGATGCATTTATCTATTTAAATTAATTCATAAACCTCTTTTTTCCTTCCACTTGGAATTAAATAATACATTTAATTCAATTTGAGCACATGACTCTTAACATTAACCCCTAACCTAACTTATTCCGACTACCAAACCCCTAGTTCCAACTCAACCCAACCCATTCAAACATGCTAAACCTTATTAATTAGCTAATGTCCCATGATTAGTTAATCCAACCCTCCACTCATTCTCTCTCCTCCCATCACATCCTCCTAATTCTTCCACTTTCCATCTAATTGAAGCCTAATCACCCACTAAACATTTGCAAAATTATAATTCATGGATTAAGAAATCCTAACCCAACCCAAGTCAACCCTCATGTCACATCCTCACATCCCCCAACTTCCTCACCTCATGTCAACCTTAAATTATCTTACATCCCTCTTATACACTCCACCCTTCTCTTACACATTTGTCCCCTCTCACATCTCCCAAAATAGTCACATTCCCCCATTCTTCCAAACATCTCTCCTTGTGACACTTGTCACAATGAGAAGCATTTGAAAATTCACAATTCATGTGCTCTCTCTCAAATTCATCTCCACCCTTCCTTAGGTTTTCATCGTGACCATTCATTCTACCTTCCTCTTATCTATAAATTGGGCCTCCTTCATTTTGATCCACCCTTTTATATGCATTGTTTTCATGCCATTTTGAAGAGAAAAACACTAACCATATCCTCATAATGCAAAATTTTCCACTCACCTTTGAAGCTTGTTAAAAATCTTTGAGAACACATACCCAATCTTGGACAACAACTATTCAACAAAGGAGGGATTCCACTTGGTTAAGAAGGTTTCCATGCTCTTTTAGCCACATTTTGTGTTATTAATATTTCTTTTGAGTCCAATCTTAAGTGTAGCATTATCTTAGTTTGTGAATGCTTTAACTTGTTATTTCATCCCTTTCACACTAATTTGTTTCTTAAAATGCCAAAATTTGAAGTTGCTTTCAAGTCATCATTGACTCTTGCACCATCTAGGAAAGGAAAGGAGATATCTAACAACTCTTCAACATATTACTCTAGTGATTATGAATTTGTCTTTTCTGAAGAAAGAGAACATCAGGAATTGGAAGCTTTATTAGCTAAAAGGATGCCTAGAGGGAAACGTAAATATAAGGTTAATTTTCCTTTGAAGTGCTTTGCATGTATTAAGATTGGACATATTGCCTCTAGATGCCCTAAAAATGATAGGAAGGAGAATCCAAGGATATTCAAGGATAAGAACAAGAAGGCATGTTATCTAGTTGAGGAAGGTGTTACAGATGAATAACCTAATGGAAGAGATGAAGAAGAGATTGTGTTTGATGCAGTAAAGGAAGAACCCTATGGAGAAGGTGAGAAAGCATTAGTTTCAAGCATGAATCACAATGGTGATTGGATTATAGATAGTGGATGCACTCATCACATGACCGATGATAGAAGAAATTTTATTAAAATAGATGAATGTGATGGAGGATCGATAAGATTTGGTAATGATGCTCCTTGTTTGGGTAAAAGGTAAAGGATCTATTTCTTTGAATGTTAAAACAAATTGTGATGATGTTTACTAGGTTGATGGTCTAAGATACAACTTGCTAAGTGTTTCTCAATTGAATAAAAAATGATATATATTGGAGTTCAATGGAGGTACATGTAGGATTATTGGGAAATCAAGAGAATTGATTGCTACTAGTGAATAGACTAAAGGTAACTTGTTCCATCTAAATACTATTGTTAAGAGTTGTCTAATTGTCAATGTAGAAGATAGTTGGTTATGGAAAAAAAGATTTTGTCATGTTAATTTTGATAGCTTGATTAAAGTGAGTAAGAATAAATTTGTAAGAGGATTTCCATATATAGTAACTAGACAATGTAATGTGTAAGGAATTTTAGCTTGGGAAGTTAACTAGTTCTAGTTTTGTTAGTAAGTCATATTATATTGAAAGTATCCTAGATTTGGTTCATACCAATCTATTTGGTCCAATGAGAATTTGAAGTTACTATTGTGATAAATATTTCATGTTATTTGTTGATGATTTTTTTAGAATGATGTGGGTTGTGTTTCTAAAGAATAAATATGAAGCTTTTCATATGTTCAATATATACAAATCTTTAGTGGAAAAGGAGACTGAGAAAAATCTAAAGTCTTTGAGATTAGACAAAGGAGGTTAGTTTAATTCACTTGATTTTTTTTAATATTGTGAGGAAAAGGGAATCAAAAGACACATGTAAGCTCCTAGGACACCTTAGTAGAATGAAACTGCTGAAAGAAGAAACAAGTCTATCATTGATTGTGTTAGGACATTAATTATTCAAAAAGGTGTTACACAAACATTTTGGAGGGAAGCCGTAAGAAATATTGTGTATACATTGAACCAAGAACAAGTAAAGAAAGGTACAAATAAGACTCCTTATGAGCTATGGCATGGTTACTCACTGAATGTTAGTTACTTTAAGATATTTGGGAGTAGATGTTACATTAAGAGAGATAAAAATATAGGCAAGTTTGATCCTAAGAGTGATGAAGGGGTATTTTTAGGATATTCCACAAAAATAAAGGCCTACAAGTGCTTGAACAAAAGAACCGACAAGATAATAGAAAGTGAAAATGCAAGAATCGATGAATTATCTAAGAAAAATGATGAATCCAGCAAGAAGGAACCTAAAAATTACTAGGGAAAACAAGGTAATGAGGAGGAACTAGTACAAGCAGTAGAAGAGGCTCCTAGATCTGAACTATTATTACCAAGGTATGTGAAATTGAATCACTTTGTTGATCATATTATTGGTGATAACAATGGTGGTGTGTTAACTAGAAGAAAGGAAAGAGAAGGTACATATTTTATTTCTGAATTTGAGCCTGAAATAGTGAAAGATGGATTGAAAGATAAAGATTAGGTGAGAGCTATGGATGAAGAATTGGAGCAGATTGAGAAGAACAAAACTTGGATATTAGTGTCTAGACTGGTGGACAAGAATGTGATAGGCTATCATTGGATTTTTAGAAACAAGATGAATGAAGTGGTAAGGAAAACATAAATATTTGTGTGCAAAGGATATGCACAAGAGGAAGGCCTAGACTATGGTGAAACATTTGCACCTGTGGCTATAATTTAAGGTGTGAGGATACTACTTGCATATGCTTCTTATAAGAAGTTCAAAGTATATCAAATGGATGTCAAGTCAGAATGATATTTTGGAAGAATAAGTGTATATTGAGCAACTTGAAGGATTTTCTAATTTTGAAGGAAAGAACATAGTGTGAAAAGTGGAAATTTTTTTATATGGATTAAAACAAGCACCTAGGGCATGGTATGAGATACTACATTCATATCTTATCATAATTGGTTTCATACTCAAACAACTGACAACAACAATGTATATCTAAAGATAGAAAAGGATGAAAAACTGCTAATTGCTGAAGTCTTTGTGGATGATATTATTTTAAGTGGAAATGATGAGATGAGCATAACATTTGCAGATGAAATGAAGAAAGAGTTTTAGATGTTTATGATATATGAGATTAAATTTATTTATTGGATTGAAGGTTCATTAGATGAAAGATAGTATCTACATCAGCTATTTCAAGTATGTAAGGGAAATATTGAAGAAATTTAGATTAGAAGACTCAAAACCAGTAGGTACCCCTATGGTAACCGATTGAAAACTATCAAAGGAAGATGATTCTAAAGAGGTGGAAAACTAGTTTAGAGTATGTACCAACTTAGGAAAAATTAGAAAATATTTTTACAAAGCCATTACCTAAGGATTATTTTGAGTATCTAAGAGGTAGGTTAGGGTTCATTCCCCTACCTAAGTTAAAGTAGAAGAGATGTTGTTGCATCAATCCATTGTATTCATTGAATATCTTATGATTGGATTGATGTTGTGGGACTACTTCATAGGGAGAGAAGTTTTGGTTAGTCAAGTACAAAAGAGAAGATATCGAGTATGTTTGGCACCTTTGGCATTGTTGTCAAAGGGGGAGAGAAAGTAAGGAAAACTAAAAAGAGCAAAATATAATAGAGAGAAAATATATTAAAAGGAGCTTATTGAAAGGGGGAGAAACATTGAGAAGGTAAGAAGATGATTTGTTGTGTTGCAATCAATTCCAAAGGGGGATATTGTTAGCATAATTGATGCAATGATGGTAAGTGATGATACACGTTTGATTATATGATGATCATTTATTGGGTTGTCATTGATGTCAAGTATTGACCTAGTGTTCCTAGTATGTTTCTAAGTATAAGTATGATGAAAAAGGTGTTGCATTAAGTTTCATTTGTAGTGATTCTTATTAGAGACTTTGGGATGTCTCTAAAGTTAGGATGAAGTCCAAGAAGGAAGTTATGATCGGATGAAGGTTGACAGTGAAACTACTAGAATAGTTAGTGATAGGTGATAGGTGGTTTGATTGGTTTGTCAAATCTATGTTATGTGATGTGCCGTGGTCAAAATAGAAGGTTGGTGATAGTATGTAGAATTTAAGGTTGCGAGCGCATCTTATTTGGATGACCAGTGAGAAGGTATTGCATTTATAGATGAGGTTCTAGGATAAAGTGTTAGAATAATTGAGAGGGGGGGTGAATCAATTATCTAGTGTCCCAAAAAAGAATGTATAATTCAAAACTATTTCTTCAATTTTTGCTCATCGGTAAACAATAAAACTTTCATTGTCTGTGCTTTTACCGATTACTAGTCAAACACTATAATAGTTACCGATCAAATCTAACATGTAACATGCAAATAATGATAACAAACAAATATCACAATCAACACATAACACAATAGATTTAACGTGAAAACCTTGTAAAGGGAAAAACCACCTGGGACCGGCAACCCAAAATTGTTCACTCTTCTGAAGTGAGATCGGTTAAGACCCAACCCTGTTAAAGGTTTACAAACACACTGTCAGGTGTGACCTTGTTAGAGGATTTTAGACTAGAAGTTATTGTCCAACCAGGATTCACTATGGGGTTGATAGGATAACAATGTTCATTCTATGAATGATACATCATAAGACTTTTAGAGTCTACTCGGTTAAGAGATTTTGACTATATACAATGGTTAAATATTTAACAGTAAATGACCTGCCTTAATACAACTTCAATTGTAGATTACAGATCAATATTCAGTCCATACAAATCCTTCTAATCAATATTTCACTTTAGATTCAATACTGTATCAACTTACTGTCCATCGGTAATTGCTCTTTGTAGCTCGGTAATTGTTTTGCAGCTTAGTTCTTACTAACCAGTATGATCATAATGCATGAAAACCTTGTTCACGTGATATTCCCGTAGTTTCTTCTTCTTCCAGCATTTTAATAAGAAATTATGTTCTCTTACATAGACAAGTAAATCATTTTCTTCTCCACCATTAGATTTTTTTGCTTAACCACATTCATAGATTTTGCCACTTCAAACTTGGTACTTGTGTCAATAACACATTTCAATCTTTTCCATTAGATCTTCTCTAAATTTTGTCAGTCATTGATCTATGTAACAAACATTATCTATTACCTCGATGTTATACTCTTGCCAGCTCATCAATCTTATCAGCTAAACTAATCATTTAATTCATTATGTTTTGCTTGGTTAACAAAGAAATGCATTGGTGAACACTGCTTGGTTAATACTACGATTGGTATACACTACACTCCATTGGTATATACTAGAAATGCTTCATTTACCGACAACACTACTTTATGTCTTTTAGCTCTATACTTCATCATAGATGAATGCAACATAATAAGGTCACTATCATCAAGGCATAGACTCATCAACAAGTTACTCAATGTTATCCTTATCCTCATCTATTATGTACATCTCTCCTCATGTAGATTTCTCTATTCTTCATCTCTTTCACCTTTCTTCAGATGTCTCAGTATAGTAACTTACAAGATAAATGTTGTCAAACTAGTTGATATCAATGACAACATAATACTAATTTAATCATATTACATATCTAAGCAACAACTCCTCGGTGATCTTGTAATCACAGATTCTTCAGTCAGATTACAAATCAGTTGTAGTTCAACAATCTCTCCCTTTGGCATTGATGGCAACTCAGGTAATATGAAATGTACCATACACATACCAAACATATATTCTATAACTTTTGAAAAAAATGTTGTAATTTGAATAGACTTAATATGTTTAATCACTACGTTACTAAACCAACATTAAATAATACAACTTTACCATTCTGTAGTTGTGATCTTTTCAGTTCTCTTGTTCCTGCTTCTATTCTCTGTGACTGATCTTCAATACTCTATCTCATTCAGATTGTCTCTCCCTTTGACAGCAATGCCAAAGAAACAAATAAACAAACAATTATGTCTTCCTCTGTATCTCTGAATATTGATATTCCAATCGATTCAAGTTCTCAAACTTAATCACAACCTTGAACATGATTCAAAGTGTGAATTATGCTACATCAACATGAATGATCTTTTGATATAAGTAGGTTGATGTAACAACCAGATCACATTAGTGACCGATAGACAGGGGACGGACCCCAAGTCTAGTCCTCAAGTATTCAAATGTGTCCTTCGGTAGGGGTTTTGTAAAAATATCTGCAAGTTGTTCTTTAGATGTAACAAATTCTAACTTCACTTTCTTCTCTTGCACTTGTTCTCTTAAGTAATGATACTTAATAGATATATGCTTTGTCTTAGAGTGCATCATAGGATTCTTTGAAATATTAATAGCACTAGTGTTGTCACAATATATAATTACCATGTTAGTGATTACCTCATTCATTCCTTCCAATACTTGTTTGATATATGCAATGTTTGAATAGTTAGTAGTAGTAGAAACATACTCTACTTCAGCTATAGACTGAGAAATACAAGCTTTCTTTTTACTTGTCCAAGTTACAAGTCTTTCACCAAAGAAAAATGCTCCTCCGGTGGTGCTTTTTCTATCATCCACATTTCCAGCCCAATCAGCATCAGTGTAAACTTTTAGTTCAAAATTCCCTTCCTTAGGATACCATAATCCATAATTCTTTGTTTTCTTCAAGTATCTTAAGATCCTTTTTGTAGCTATCATGTGTGATTCTCTAGGATTAGCAAAAAATCTTGCAACAATTCCCACAGCATGTGCTATATCTGGTCTATTATGAACTACGTACATTAATTTACCAATCATGGATCGGTAAAGCATCTGATTTACCTATGTAGTTTCATCCTTCTTTGTCAATTTGCATCTAGTAGCCATCAGTGTTCCCATAGGTTTATCATCTTCCATGCCAAATGTCTTCTGTACTTCCTTTATGTATTTAGATTGTGCGATGAATATTCCACCACTCTACTGAATCACTTGTAGTCCAAGAAAGAACTTAATCTCTCCAAACATAGACATTTCAAATTCCTTTTTCATTTCATCAGCAAATGTCTTGCAAACAAGATCTGAGCCTCCAAAGATAATATCATCAACAAATATTTTAGCAATGATAATAGTATCATCAATATCCCCTTTCACATACAGATTGTTGTTTTCACTTGTTCTAACAAATCCAATACTTAACAAGTAAGTATGTAGCCTTTCATACCATGCTCTTGGTGCTTGCTTCAATCCATATAAAGCTTTATGTAATCTACATACCATGTCTTTATTTTTGGGATCAACAAATCCTTCAGGTTGTTTGATGAAGACCTCTTCTTCAAGTATACCATTCAAAAATGTTGACTTCACATCCATTTGATAAACATTGAATTTCTTGTGTGCAACATATGAAAGTAGCATTATAACTCCTTCTAATCTAGCAATAGGTGCAAATGTTTCACCATAGTCAATGCCTTCTTCCTGTGCATATCCCTTGCATACCAATCTAGCTTTATTTCTTGTAACTTCACCATTTTTATTCAATTTATTCCTGTATATCCACTTAGTACCGATAACATTTTTATCTTTTGGTCGAGGTACTAAGGACCAAGTTTTTTTCTTCTCTATTTTCTCTATTTCTTCCTTCATTGCATTAACCCATTCTTCATTCTCTAATGCAACTTTCACAGTTTTAGGTTCAAACTCACAAATTAAACATGTAGCTTGTCTTGTTTTTCTTCTAGTTTGCATTCCAACATATCTGTCTCCAATGATTTGTGCTTCAAGATGATGTCTTCTGACAAAACTAGCCAAAACTTGATTTCTCCTTTCTTGCTCATCCTGTTCAAGGTCATTTCCTTGCTCGGTAGCTCCATCTTGTTCCTTAGTTTGTGTTGCCTATTGTCTTGCATTATTTCCCTACTGACCAGTTGTCACAATTTGTGGTGTCGGTAGATACTCTGGATGTTCAATGTAAGTGTATCTACCATAGTCTTCTAGTTCCTTTATACTTTCCTCTATGTACTTGTCATCAAACTCATCAACACGAACATTAGTACTTTCAACTATCTTATTTGTAGCCTTATTCAAACATTTATATGCTTTACTTGTATTGGAATATACCAGAAATATTCCTTCATCTCCTTTAGAATCAAATTTTCCATTTCTCTCATCTTTCAAAATAAAGCATTTACTTCCAAAAATTCTGAAATAACTTATAGTAGGTTTGTGTCCAAACCTCAGTTCATAAGGTGTTCGGTTGGAGTCCTTCTTTAGTTGTACTCGGTTAAGAACATACACAGCTGTACTGACAGCTTCCCTCCAATATGTCTAAGCAACATTCTTTTGTATCATCAATGTTCTAGCACAATCAATTATAGACCTGTTCCTCCTTTCAGCAATGCCATTTTGCTGAGGTGTCCTCGGTGCAGATACCTATCTTTTGATTCCATGCTCATTACAAAAATTAGTAAATTCATTAGAGATAAATTCACCTCCTCTATAAGATCTTAAGCATTTTATTTCCTTTCCAGTTTCTTTCTCTACCTTAGCTTTGTATCACTTAAACATTTTGAAAGCTTCAAATTTCTCTTTCAGGAACATAACAGTCATTAGCCTAGTATAATCATAAAAAAAAAGAATAAAATATCTATCACCAGAACAACTTTGAGTTCTCATAGGACCACATAGATCAGTATGAACCAACTCAAGTATCTTCTTTGTTGAATAGTCTTTTCTTTTAAAACTAGACTTAGTCATCTTACCTTTCTGACATTCGTGGCATAACCTTGATCATGTTTTCAAAGTTCACATGGCATAACCTTTTGTGCCACAACCAAGCATCTTCATCCTTTATTAACAAACAAGAACACTGATCCATATCAAGATAGAATAGATTACCTCTAGATTGTGTACCAATTTTGACAAGTCTTCCTCCATCATTATAGATCTTCACCTTTTTTCTCTCAAAAGCTAGTCGATGTCCTGAATTGTTCAGCTGAGCCACACTTAACAAATTATAGTTCAATCCATCTACCCAGTATGCATTTTCACATTGTAGTCTATCATTGATCATCAATGATCCTTTGCCTCTTACCATACAAGGTGCATCAATTCCCATTCTCACAGATCCTCCATTGTATTCAACAAGATGATCAAACTTCTCTACATCACCAGTCATATGATGTGTATAGCCACTGTCTATGATCCATGTATCATTTTTTCTGAATTTAGAGATCAGTGTTGTCTCTTCATGTTTCTCTTCCTCCTCTGAGTCATCTTTCATAGCAACAAATACAAATTCTATATCATCATCAAAATCAGATTCAGTTTCAATATCTTCAGCTATGTAACATACCTTTTTTCCTTTTTCATCTCAGTTGTCTCTGTTGGTGTGTCGGTAGCCTCTGTTGACTCTTCTCCCATAGCTTCCTTCAAATCGGTCTTTGGATCTATCATCATCTTTCTTCTATGGACATCTAGCAGTGATGTGGCTGACTTCTTTATAATTAAAGCATGCTAAAGGTAGCTTACCTCTATACCTTCCTTTTCCTTTGGGCAATCTTCTAGCCATAAGTGCTTCAAGCTCATCAAGTTCATCATCAGTATTGTCATCACTATCACAATTCTTACTATTCCTGCTAGACTTTCCAATCTTCAAAGAAGACATGAAAGTGGATTCAACAGAAGGAACAACATTTCTATCAAAGTTGTTTAATTCAAATGTTGTAAGTTTACCAATCAAAGTGTCAAGAGTAAGGTTAGATGTAGCTCTTGTTTCATGAATTGCAGAAATCTTGATTGCATAAACTGGTAGCAAAGTTCTGAGAATCTTGCTTATCATTGTTTCATCATCAATTACTCCATCAGATGCTCTAATAGCATGTACCACCTCTTTGAGTCTATTTGAATATTGGACAATGTTCTCACCTTCTTTCATTCTCATATCATCAAATCTACCTCTCAGACTTTCAGCTCAGGCTCTTTTGACATTTAGATCTCTACTGTATATTTGTGTTAATTTATCCCACATTCCTTTGGCAATCGTGCATGTCTTGATATCTTCAAATTCAGCATCAGTACAGGTAGTAGCAAGTTCCATCATAGAAACATTGTGTTCATGCTTGTCCTTCAGTTGATCAAGTGTTAAGGGACCAGTGGGCGGTTGTATGTAGCCATTCTCCATCAGATCTAGTGCAGAGTTCCCAATTCTAGATATGTACAACTTCATTCTACTTTGCCATACTGCGAAGTTCTCGTTGTTCAGTTTCGGTACTTCCCTGTTATACATCTTGAGATCTTTATGCTTAAGTCCTTAAAACCCTGTTCTAAGAAACCACTACTCTGATACCAATTATTAGAATAACTGAGAGGGGGGGTGAATCAGTTATCCAGTGTGCCAAAACAAAATGTATAATTCAAAACTATTTCTTCAATTTCTACTCGTTGGTAAACAATAAAACTTTCACTATCTATGCTTTTACCGATTACCAGTAAAATACTATAATAGTTACCAATCAAATCTAACATGTAGCATGCAAAGAATGATAACAAACAAATATCACAATCAACACATAACATAATAGATTTAATGTGGAAACCGTGTAAAGGGAAAAACCACCTAGGACCAGCAACCCAAAATTGTTCACTCTTCTGAAGTGAGGTCAGTTAAGACCCAACCCTGTTAAAGGTTTACAAACACACTTTCAGGTGTGACCTTGTTAGAGTATTTTAGACTAGAAGTTATCATCCAACCAACATTCACTATGGGGTTGACAACATAACAATGTTCATTCTATGAATGATACATCATAAGACTTTTAGAGTCTACTCGGTTAAGAGATTTTTATTGTATACAATGGTTAAATATGTAACAGTAAATATCCTACCTTAATACAACTTCAATTGCAGATTACAGATCAATATTCAATCCATACAAATCCTTCTGATCAATATTTCACTTCAGATTCAATACTGTATCAACTTACTGTCTATTGGTAATTGCTCTCTGTAGCTCGGTAATTATTCTACAGATCGGTTCTTACTAATCAGTATGATTAGAATGCATGAAAACCTTGTTCACGCAATATTCCTGGAGTTTCTTCTTCTTCTGGCATTTGAATAAGAAATTATGTTCTCTTATATAGACGAGTAAATCATTTTCTTCTCCACCATCAAATTTTTCCGCTTAACCACATTCATAGATTTTGCCGCTTCACACTTTCTCGGTACTTGTGTCAATAACATGTTTCAATCTTTTCCGTTAGATCTTCTCTGAATTTTGTTAGTCGTCGATCTGTGTAACAAACATTATCTGTTACCTCAGTGTTATACTCTTGCCATCTCATCAATCTTATCAGCTAAACTAATCATTTAATTCATTTTGTTTCACTCGGTTAACAAAGAAATGTGTTAGTGAATACTGCTCGGTTAATACTGTGATTGGTATACACTACACTCCATCAGTGTATACTAGAAATGCTTCATTTACCGACAACACTGCTTTGTGTCTTTCAGCTCTATACTTCATCATAGATGAATGCAACATAATAAGGTCAATATCATCAAGTCATAGACTCATCAACAAGTTACTCAATGTGTTCCTTATCCTCATCTGTCATGTACATCTCTCCTCATGTAGATTTCTCTGTTCTTCATCTCTTTCACCTTTCTTTAGATGTCTCGGTATAGTAACTTACAAGATAAGTGTTGTCAAACTAGTTGACATCAATGAAAACATAATATGGATTTAATCATATTACATATCTAAGCAGCAACTCATCAGTGATCTTGTAATCACAGATTCTTCAATCAGATTCCAAATTAGTTGTAGTTCAACATAAAGAACTTATATTCTTGAGCTACTAATGGTAGATCTTGAATTAGTGACCGAAATAGATATGAAGGTGATTAAAGGTGTGTTAGTCATGATATGGTGATGTGTCCCAATGATTGAAATTGATGATTTGGCATCACATTTTTTGATGCTAGCATGTGGAGAAGATTATAGAAGAAGCATTTGTTTGGTCAAAATAAGTGTGACCCCTTGACAAAAAATTCTATGTAAATCATTATATTGGCCAACGTGGTCATGGGAATTTCTTTTTACATTGGATTTTGTTTTATGACACAATGGATTTGAAATGGATACTTAAAATTGAAATCTATTTCAGATTTAGGGCTTGATTAAGGAAGTGGACTTAAAATTTCAATATATAATGGATGAAATTGAAAGTTTTGTGTGTTGATCATGTGTTGAGAAAGTGTGATGCTAAAGTGGATGTTGTGATCAAGCCAAAGAAGAGTTAAGTGTGTTGAAAAGATATTTTGTGCTTCAATGGATTTGACCAAGCAAAGGTTGTTCTATTCTAAAGATCATTCTATCTGTTGTTCCCTAATAGTTAGAGCAGTCAAAATACATTAATTAGGTGGATTGTAACAAGTCCCTATTGTAAATCCTTTAACAGAGTAGCACATTAGTTTGTGTTTCAAGTCCTCTAACAAGGTTACCCCTAAGAGAGTAAATATCCTAACAGGCCTAAGGAAAATCCCTTAACTGGGTAGCACCTAATAGTGCTATTGTAAAATCCTAACAGAGTTAAGCTCCTCACAAAGCATACTTCATAAGAGTACATCATTTAGTGGGTACTAATTCCCACCATGGTTTTCTCCCAATTTGGGTTTCCATGAGATAAATTTGTGTGTCAACTTTGTGGATGTTCTTATGTGTCTATAGGTTTCATTTGCTTCTATTAAATTAATCTTATGAGTGTTAGTTAAATTTTAAGATGTTGTTAAGGTTGATTTAAATGGCAGACTATTGATTCACCCCCCTTCTCAGTAATCTGATCTTAGGACTAACATATTAGATTTCTATAGTTTACGAGTGATAGCTTAATTTTTTTCTCGATTCAAATTTGTGTAAATTTTTACATATACGTTTTGGATTACACTCCATGATCAATAATGAGGATGAAGGTGAGCATTGTAATTTTTATTATTTAGAGCATCCCAAAAGTTGTATAGTCTTTTTTCCCTCAATTTTAGACTTTATATTTTTCAGGAAAAATAGATGATTTCAAGAAGTACCAAAAATAATCAAACACTTGATATAGTTCTTTGAAGGAAGAACCATCCCTTACACAAGCATTTAGGCTTATTAGCTGATAGGATTTTTTAGTGGGAAAACTATTTATCAGAATTGTGTCTCATGCCAATATTTTTTCCTCTACTACTGGTAAATAAAATCTTGGTCTACCAAAAAATAAACACCCTCATTAATTTTCCCTCACATCAAAAAAATTCTAGGGAAGCTTTGAGGGTTTTTATTTTATTTCATCCATATATCAATAGGTACAATTCTTTTTGACTGACCATTTAATCATCTCAACCCTTTTGGCAATCTCATGCTAATGACGGATAGATTTTTTACCATTTGGGTAATTGAGCGATTGCTAAGGTGAAAGTATCTTAATCAACTCCCAACAAAAAAATAAGTAAGGGAAGTGTACCAATAACCAGTATAGCTAACTTTGTGCACTCGTAGAGCCTAAAATATACATCAAGTTTTGAAAAGAAATTTTCTTGTCTTTGTATGCAAGTTGGCAACTTAGAAAATATCTTTTGGCTTCTAGATATTAACCGATCTTGATGCAGGAGCATCTCGGGTCCTTGGAAATCTTGTGTCACCAAAAAAATGTTTGTATTTTCTTGTGTTGCTTGGTTCCTTTTTTGACCGAGTTGGTTCGGTGTTGCTCGGTTTTCTTTGGAAATTGGTGTTGGTTGGTTATCTCTCTGGCACTTGGTAAATTTCCCTCGTACTCGGTGATGCTTGTCTAGCACTCAGTTCTCCTTGCTTACCGAGTTGTTTATTTTGGATTTTTGTTGAGGCCGACTCTTACCATTAATTATGGTCATGGATTTGATGATGGTATCTATCATTGGGAAGCGTATGGACCTAGATCTGGTCATTCCTTCCATTGATGGTAGATCTGAAGGCCGACTTGTTCGATAGCCTTTTGTATAAATGTAGTTGTTTGGTTAGTGTTTTATGAGATGAATTAGGAACCATTTTAATGAGATAGAAGCTAGGAAAATTTGAGATTATTTGTAGATCCTTGCATGTCTGAGGAATTATGTACTTGATTGTAATACCTGACCTAAATCGGGAAGGCCTTACAGTCTAACATGTATGAATTAAATTAAAGTTAATATATGAAACATTTTGCATTCTCTCTCACTTGTGTGTTTGTTAATTTCACATATGATCTCTGCAAGGTGGATCTAGTTAGGGTGTGCCTTTGGTCCCTCTCCCCATCCTCCCTTGTGTCAGGTGGTATCAGAGTGAGGTGAGATCTGGATCTAGGTTTGTGAATCTAGGTTTGAGGGTTCCTTCTTTTCAAACCCTAGTTGATTTTTTGTGGGGTAGCAGATTGTGATCTGGCCTGTAATTGTAGAGGGTTTCAAGATGGTTCGTGGGAGGAAAGATGCAAATATAGGATTGGCAGACATGTTGAGACAAATTGCTGCTAGATTAGAAGCTATTGAAATAGCCCAGAGAAGAGGAAGACATCTTGAAGATGTTAGTGATGATGAAATTGAGGAAGAACAAGGTGATGTAGAACCTGCATCGGTGATGGATCAAGGTGAGGAAAGATTGTTGAAGGCTTTGAAAAATTTGAAGTCTACACCACACTTTAATCCTCCCGAGTATAGTGGAAAATTGGATTCTGATGAATTGGTGAATTGGATCACCGATATGGAAAATTACTTTGAATATGAAAATGTACCTGAGGAAAAGAAGGTGAAAATTGCAAGCACAAAGTTGGAAATTCATGCATCCTTGTGGTGGGAACATCTGCAGTTAGACAAAAAGAGGAAAGGAAAAGACAAAATCAAGATATGGAATACAATAGTGAATAAATTAAAAGGAAAGTTCTTACCTTGTGAGTATCAAATTAACCTAGATAGATGAATGCAAAGTTTGAGGCAGAAATATAGCTTGGTAAAATAATATACTGAGGAATTCTATAGATTAGATATCAGATTTGGACATGATAAAGATTATGTGGAAAGAATTGTTGGGTACCTAAATGGTTTGAGAGTTTCCATCCAAGAAAAAATCAGTTTGGTCAAATTAGAGAACATTGAAGAGGCTTATCAATTTGCATTGAAAAATGAGGACAAATTGAACAAGAGGCATGAGAAAAGATAAATAGGTAGAGGTGGTAGATTCCCGAGAGGAAGAGGTAGATCTTATGGTGAAAATAGTAGATCTAAACCTGAAAAGATAAATCTGGATAAAGGCAAGACCGAGTGGAAAGGTGAAAGTTCATCTAGAGGAAGAGACAGTAACTATCAAGGTGGTTATAATAGAGGTGGTTTCCAAAGAACTTGTTACAATTATGGAGAAGAAGGATATAGATCATTTGAGTGTAAACACACAAGTAAGAAGGTCAATAGGAATAGGAATACTTTAGTGCAAGAAGAGTCACCGAATGAACCTGAGAAGGAAAATAATTTGATGGTAAGGAGAGCACTTTGGAGTGAAAGTAATAAGGAAGATCTGGTAAGGAAAAGTTTGTTCAAGAATAGATGTAGAGTTTTTGATGAAGTTTGGAAGGTAATCATTAATAGTGTAGCTCAGTGAATTTGGCATCTAAGGAAATCGTTACAAAGTTGCAGTTGAAGAGGTTGGAACATCCGAAGCCCTATCATATTTCATGGATCAAAGATGAGCATACACTCTTGGTAAGTGAACAATGTTATGTAAATTTGAAAATTGAAAAGTACTATGATAAGGTGTTGTGTGATTTCATGCCTATGGATTGTTGTCATATTTTTTGGGGTAGAGCTTGGAAATATGATAGACATGCTATATATGATGGGAGATTTCATAAATATACTATTTGGGCTGATGGAAGAAGAGAAATCTTGTTACCTTTGATTGAAGAACCTGTTAGTAATGTTTGTACATCTGTGAAAGTTTTCTTGATGGAAGGAAGAAATTTTTTTAAGGATTTAAAGAAGAATGATGCATGTTTTGTTGTGATTCCTAACAAACCAAGTAAGAAAATAGAGGATAGTGTCCCTGAGGAGATTGATAAGTTACTCACCGAGTAGAGTAAAATCATTTTTGATAATGTACCTAATGGTTTTCCACCAAAGAGAAGCATTGATCATTGCATGGATATAATCCCTAGAGCTAGTTTACCAAATAAGGCACCACATCAGTTGACACCTAGCGAGAATCAAGAATTGAATCGACAGATTCAAGAATTGTTGTAGAAAGGTTTGATCTGAGAAAGTTTGAGTCCTTGCATAGTACCTACTATATTGGCACCTAAGAAGAATGGAGAATGGAGAATGTGTACTAATTCCATAGAAATTAACAAGATAATAGTGAAATATAGGTTTCCTATACCGAGAATGGATGACATAATGGATAGTTTGATTCGAGAAAAGTATTTTACCAAAATTGATTTAAAAAGTGGGTATCATCAGATTGGAATCATAGAAGATGATGAGTGGAAGACTACTTTTAAGACAAAAGAAGGTTTGTATGAGTGGTTGGTTATGCCTTTTGGTTTAACTAATGCATCGAGTACTTTTATGAGGTTGATGAATGAAGTTTTGAAGAAATTCTTGGGCAAGTTTGTGATTGTATACCTTGATGATATTATGATATTTAGTAAAACCAGAGAAGAACATTTGTTGCATGTTAAAAGAGTATTGCAGAGGTTGAAAGAAGAAAAGTTGCTGATAAATCTGAAAAAGTGTTCATTCATGAAAGAGGAGATTGTGTATTTGGCATTTGTGATTTTTGCTGATGGTTTGAAAATGGATCCTAAAAAGTTAGAAGCTATGATGACCGAGATGAAAATTGAAGTTCTTGGCTTTCATGACATGCGAGATTCTTATGAATTTGATCCTGATTTTTTTGAGTCATGGAGAAAGTGTAGAGAACCTATTCAAGATCAACTGAGTACTAAATGGGAAGAATATTTCATTGAAGTAGGTATGTTGTTTAAAGGTATTCAATTTTGCATACTGAGAGGACCAATCATAACTAATTTGATAAAGGAAAAAAATAGTAGTGTTTTGGCTGGACATTTTGGTGTTGACAAGACATTGAATTTTCTTAAGGAGAAATACTTTTGGCCACAGTTGTATAAAGATGTTCAAAAATTTGTGAAAAGTTGTGGAATTTGTCAAGTTGCAAAAGGAGTAAGTCAGAATACTAGATTGTATACACCAATTTTTGTTCCCAAAAAACCTTGGATTGATATCAATATGGATTTTGTTCTGGGCTTATCGAAGACAGTAAGAGGTAATGAATCTATATTTATTGTTGTGGATAGATTTTCTAAGATGGCACATTTTATACCTTGTAGAAAGACATCAGATGTAGCACATATAGTAGATCTTTTCTTTAAGGAAATTATCAGATTGCATGGATTACCGAGGAGTATCATCTCTGACCGAGACAATAAATTTGTTGGATACTTTTGGAAGACCCTTTGGAGGAAGTTTGGCACTGAGTTGAAACATAGTTCTAAATTTCACCCATAGACCGATGGATAGACAGAAGTTGTGAATAGAAGTTTGGGAAATATTTTGAGATGTTTAGTTGGAGATGCACCGAGTAATTGGGATTCTATGTTGGCACAAGCAGAGTTTGCATACAATAATTCAGTGAATAGGAGTATTGGAAAAACACCTTTTGAGATTGTAAATGGCATACAACCGAGAGTTATATTAGATTTGAGGGATATTGTTGATGAAAGAAAGAAAAGTGCTAAAGGAGTAAAGTTTGTTGAGTACATGAAGACATTTCATGAAGATGTGAAACATAAGCTGGAAATGAGTAATCAAAAATACAAAGACAGAGATGATAGATGAAGAAGACATAAGACTTTTGCAGTCGGTGATGAAGTAATGGTTCATTTGAAGAAAGGCAGATTTCCTGTTGGAACATATGGGAAGCTGAAAATGAAGAAGTTTGGACCTTGTAAGATTTTTAAAAGATTTGATAGTGGAAATGCATATGAGATTGAATTACCTGATGACATGGATATATCACCTATTTTGAATATTGCTGATTTGTATGAGTATCATGAGTCAAATGAAGAAATGATAGTATCGAATGATTATCCTAAGAAACAGATAGAAGAAGTTGAGCAGATTTTGGAACAAAAAATTGGTAGAAGTACAAGAGGAAAGAACTATATGGAATATCTAGTAAAGTGGAAGAATAGACCAATTGAGGACAGTTCATAGATTTCACAATTTGAGTTGGATTCAGCTTGGATCATACATGTTTCATGATTCGGAGAATCATTCTCAAATAACCCCAGGTGTCTAATGTAGGAGCATCTTGGGTCCTTGGAAATCCTATGTCACCAAAAACATGTTTGTGTTTTCCTGTGTTGCTCAGTTCCTTCTTTGACCGAGTTGGTTGGTTATCTCTCTAGCGCTCGGTAAATTTACTTGGCATTTGGTGATGCTTGTCTAGCGCTCGGTTCTCCTTGCTTATCAAGTTGTTTATTTTGGATTTATGCTGAGGTTGACTCTTGCCATTAAATATGGTCATGGATTTAATGATGGTATCTATCATTGGGAAGTGTGTGGACCTAGATTTGGTCATTCCTTCCGTTGATGGTGAATCTGAAGGCTAACTCATTTGGTAGCCTCTTGTATAAATATAGTTGTTTGGTTAGTGTTCTAGGAGATGAATTAGGAACCAATTTTAGGAGATAGAAGCTAGGAAAATTAGAGATTATTTGTAGATCCTCGCATGTTGGAGGACTTATGTACTTGATTGTAACACTTGGCCTAAACCAGGAAGGCCTTACAGCTCAACATGTATGAATCAAATTGAAGTTAATATATGAAAGATTCTACATTCTCTCTCTCACTTGTGTGTTTGTTACTTCTGTGTGTGATCTCTGCAAGGTGGATTTGGTTAGGGCATGCCTTTGGGCCCTCTCCCCATCCTCCCTTGCATCAGATATCCCTATAGGGATCATTAAGTGTCAAATGATCAAAAAGTGGTCATTTCAAAGTGTCACTGGATACATGACCCCTTTTGCACCATTAACCTCTAATAAAATAACCAAAAAAAAAATCATAAATCTCCCAATTACCAAATATAAACATATCTAATTATAAAATAAATCAATTGTTTGCCCGCTTACATTTACCACTTTAGTGTTAGGAAGGGCCTTAACTAAAATCATTCAACACCTTACTAAAATTGTTCAACACCCCACTAAAATTATTCCACACCCCATTAAATCATTCTAACACCCATCAAAACAATCGAAATACTAGGTGCCTACATTTATTTAGGGTGAGTGCCTATGCACTATAGAGCCCTAAATTATTTTGATTTTCATTATTTTTGGAATTCTTTTTCCCACATAAATATATTCTACTTCCCACAAAGGCTTTTTGTGCTTATCATTTCTTCTCCCATGTACTGAAAGCTCTAAATGTTGCTTATACTCATTCCTACTTGTAGTTTGGTGTATTTTTTCATCATTTATCAGTATGCCATTGAGGGTTTGACTTAACCATTTTATTTTGCTTCATACTATGAAATCATTACATGGAATCTAAAATAAAGAGAATATTACGTTGTTCTATTTGAAATCTTTGGTTTTTTAATCATGAAATGTAATATAGGTTTGCATTATAACTCAATATCTCTAGTTTTTTGTTCATGAAATCTAATGGGTATATGTTAATGTGCCCACTTTTGTAGGGTTTGGGCATTCCTTCCCCATCACAACCTATTCTACTTTCCATGAAGGCTTCATGTGCCTGACTTAGGGTTTTCGGTAGTGCCTCTCCTCACGTTCACCTTTTCCATTTTGTTGTAAACATTATTTCTACTCATTCCTAATTGTAGTTTGATGTATTGTTTCATCATTTCTTTGTATTTCATTAAGGGTTTGACTAAATTGATTTCTTTTGCTTTATACTATGAAATCATAAGAATGTGCAATAAAGAGAACATTGTGTTTTTTTATTGAGAATTTTTGGTTTTTTAATCATGAAATGTAATGGGTATGCATTATTATTTAGCACCTCTAGTCTTTTATTCATGGAATTAATGTGTACACATTATAATTCATAATATAAATTTTATTAATCATGAAATGTAATGAGTATGCATTATTATTGGATATCTCTAGTTTTTTATTCATGAAATGCAATGGGTATGTATTATTATTTAGGGGTAAGAGTTTGGAGTTGGGTACCAATTTCATGGAAGTCCATGGTGTGAAAAATTTGGAATAAACAATGGGCGCCCAATTTTTACAAATCGGATGCCTGTTTAGATTCGGGAGCCCGATCCATTTTCAAAAATCAAGTGCCCGTTTAAAAAATGGGTACCCGTTTTGAACAAATCGGGTGCCCGTTTCTAATATCTATTTATTTATTTTTTTAACTGATTTCTTGTCATTTTCATCTTCAAGAAAATGGGATCACATTTAGCAGAGCTCAGGTGCCTGTTTTAGCTTCCCCTACCGAACCCATCTGCCATTTTTTTCATGTTCCAGGTACGTACTATTGTTTTTTATTTTTTATTTATGATTTTTTTCATTAAAAATTGTAGTTTCAAGTTATTTTTAATTAAAAAACATAGTTTAATGTTGTTTTCAAAATTATTGTATAAATTTAATTATATTTTATCTTTCAAGTAGTTCTTTTTTATTTTAATTTACTTTGTAAATTACTGTACTAAAGTAGAAAACAAGTAAAATTAAGGTATACAAAATTAAATTACAAAACCCTACGTAGAAAACCAAAACCCTAGGTAGTAAAACAAAAACATAAACCTATACAAAATTAAATTATGAAACCCTAAACTTAGAAAATCAAAACATAAATTTAGAAAACCAAAACATAAATTTAGAAACCCTCTGTGTGTGTGTGTGTGTGTGTGTGTGTGTGTGTGTGTGTCAAGTTCTAATTATTTAAGTCATTCAAGTTGTAAGGTAAAATATATTTTACAGTATGTTAATTGTAAATTATCATGTTTTTATATGTACATAGATTGGCAATATGGATGATTTTCACATTGATGAGCTTATAGGTCAGCATGCACCACCACCACCACCACCACCACCACCTCCACCTCCCCCTCCACCTCCACCTCCACCTCTACCTCTACCTACATAGTTAAGTGATAATATTAGGATAAATGTAGAGGCAATCATGAGAAATATAAATATTATTAGGAATGATCCCTATCCATCTGCCCAGCTACTACACCTTGCAGATAGCATGCAAGGCATAGTAGATTCCATACACACATTAGACTATAAGATTGATAGTTTTGAGTCATGGAGGGAGAGTATCCGTGTATATTATGCTGACGACCTCTCTTATAAAGAGGTTAATAAATTAAAAATTAAAAAAATTGATTTGGCACACTATTTTTTGAACCCTACAACGGGTGAGCAAATACTTGGCAAGAAGCCATGTATTTCGATTAGATGGTGTAGACACCCCGACATAACATAGCATTTTTGGGAGTAGTGGTGGATGGTATTTGACCATCCACCACGTGCTAATCATGAGGTCCCACTTTATTTTTTGAAGAAATTATGGGCTGAGTTTGAAATGGGTAAGAAACCCAATTATTTTGACATGAGAGCATTTCAGGGGGTTGGCTAGGGCATGCCACAGGATAGGCCAGGGGCCAAATTAAGTGATTGAACTAGAAATCATGTGTGCAATGAGCCCCTTGTTCCTCTTCCATCTCCTGTACTTCCTACACCTGTCCATCATTGAGTGGTGTAGTCATCTCTTGGTTCTTTGAGTGCCCTTATGGGCAATTTGTTACAACACATGACCCAGGTGAGGACTGCCCCCAGCATAGCACATGTTTTCATGAGTTGTGGGGGTATATGTAGGGGTCCCCAGTCTGATCTTGATGTTGCCCATGGTAGATATGGCGATGATGATGATGGCGCACAAGGTGGATATGTCAATGATGATGCTGATGGTGCACATGGTGATGGCACACATGGTGGATATGTCGATGATGATGCCGAAGATGATATCTCATCATATGTTGATTTACTCAATGCAGACGATGATCATCCCACACAGGTAAATTTAATTATAATTTATATAGTGCAATATTAATTTCTTATTTATACAATTATGAGCCATAACATGTGGATTTTTTGGTAAACAGAGGAGGGTTGACCCTCCATCATTCACTAGCCATCATCATATGATGTCAACACCTTGACATATCAGTGCTCCATTCATGGTATGCACTTTGATCTTGATACATTTAAACTTTAAACAAAATAAACTTTAATTGATAATGTGTTTGACATATTTTTGTGATTTTGTAGGGTCTCTCATGTACCACTGAGATTGGCAGCCCTTCATTCTCTGCCCCACCAGTCACTGAGAGTCATCTGCATATACCTATAGTATGTTTTTCATTTATTAATTTTAAGTGTCTATAACTTACTAATTTATGTACAACTTTGATTCGCACTTATTTTTTTGCAATTGTAGGCTTTTGGATTGTCTCATGTTGCACAATCACATTTACGTCCTAAATCATCGGTGACATTAGCTACGTGTCACACATAGGTAATGTACATGTTTTTATTCCATAAATTTGTATAGTCAATTCATATATACTTTATAATTTATGTATATGTACTATCAGTTTGATTAATGCTTTATATATGTTATTCAGTTCGACACCACCATGAGTCTTGGCATGGCTATAGGATTAAGCCAAATGCAACCATCAACACTATCTTTTGAGGTAATGATTAAAAATAATTTTTCAAATTTCCATTATGTATCTAGATCTTTTACACCTAATTATTAAAAATTTGTACTTTAAATGTTTTTATAAGAGTTGGCTGCATCCACTTTTCATGAACCTGAGGATGAGGTTACTCAAGTCTAGACAGAGTAGGATGAGGGTACTACTCAGGACCATACAGAGCAGGATGAGGGCACTACTCAGGACCATACAGAAGCACATGCAGTGAAGAGGATTGCAGATCAACTAGATGAGTAGAGCTATATTATGATGACTATTTGGACTTGTTTTATATGATGATGATTATTTGAACTTGTGTTATGATGACTTATTGTCATATTATTTAGATTATCATGATGATTATTTGGACTTCTTCATATTATTTTTACTTGTTGCTAGAGTAGGACTTGCATTACATACTAGTCCACTTGTTATCATATATTTTACTTGAACTTGTTTTTAGAGTATGACTTTGTTGTTGTGATTGTATGTATATTTCTTGGCCAAACAATAGTATCAGAAACCTAGAGCAATGGACTGCCTATTTCAGGATTGGACACCCCAAATTATTCCTAAATGCATTATTTGGTCTCATTTAATTATCAACCAGGGACGTAAACTTGGAATGGCATTTGCAAAGTATATTCTTCAAACCTTCTCTTTCTAAGTCTATCTAAGGAATTCAAATGCTTATGCTTTAGGAAAACTATACTAAAACTAGTAAGTAAATGTATTATAATCAAAGCAGGAAATTGCAGTTAGGAACTACTCCAACTGACTGTGTTGCAGGAACAAACTACTAATTCTAATATCAGTAGTTGTAGGAACAAAAAAGTTCTAATACATATAAATGAATAGGAAAATGAACTCTACACTAACAAAACAATTCACTCATCAAGTGGGCCCCCTTGAATGAGTGAATGAGAAGTAAAATCAAGATGAAAGATGAAAACTTGAACTGAACATTCTATTCATCCATAAAATGATTACACTTGATTGAAACAGTATGCAAGAGTTCTATTAAAAACTAGTTTGTTCAACTAACTCCAAAAGAGTCACAACAATTGATTATTTAAAAGGAAGCTACAACTATCTCCTAAATCTACGATCACTTCATAAATGAGGATCGGTTACAACTCATAAAGTTTCACAATAGAAACATTATTAACCATGACTAATCTCAAAATATAGTGCACATTAAATTTGCACATTGCATGCAATAAAAAGTATTGACTTGCTTGCGAAGATTCTGCAATCTATGGTTGGCTTTGATGACTCCTGCACCAGTATGTTGGTCTTTGAATATCCACAGTCAACTCCTACAAAAAAATCAATGCACACACATGCAACAATATACATATATATCCACATCATCAATATTAGGAAAAGGTGTAAGTCTTAATTATCACTCTTGCAAATCCTACGGCTATAGGAGGTAACTACACAAAACATAGCTTAGGTAAGGAAACATCCATTAACATGTATAGCTATTATATTCACCATCCCTGTCCATGAATTAAAGTAGATATTATGTCTTTAGAAGTATCCACATTTCCATCTTATGTTCACACACATATATAACATATACATAGAAACCATAAGTTCATATGCTTAAAACTGTAAATTCATGTCAATGTGCAATCAATTTGTTCTAGAAAGATGATAAAAAGCACTGAGAAAGATGGCTATTTTAGAAGCCCATTATTCCCCCCAAATGAACTATTGCTGGTCCCTAGCAATCATGAAGTTTTGAATCCTGGCACGGACCCTCAAATCACTAGTTGTTCTCTGCCCAGACTCATCATGAACTTAATCAAAGCTTCCATGAGTTTCTTTGAGTCTTTCCCATTGCTGGACTTCAGTGGCCATGTCATAATTTTTTGCACTATCATTCATCACTAGCAATGGCTGTAGGAAGAGTGGAGGTTGAAACCTTAATGGAAACCAATGGTTAAGGAGTGTCCTTTCCAAGATAATGTACCATGGAACTCTTCTTGTAGCAAGGGTTAGATTTTGTGGTGAGTGAGGTTCCCTTGACTTTAGATCATGTGACATCCTTATCCACCTCTTCCTGGAGGAACTGATTGCTATGGCAACATCTTGTGAGGAATGTTGGTCCCAGTCTGCAAAAGCTTGTTCTCACACTAGATAGATCTTATTGGCTCCACTAGTGTTTGTTGTGATAGAAAGCCAGTCAAAATATGTCTACTTGGAGTGCTAAAATTTAGGCATCATCATCAAAGGAGCTGACATTTCTTTGTCTTTGTATGGCATAGCCTGATGTTCCCTACTCATCTCATTCTACATCCATAACATAACTAATCTAAATATACATCCCCTACATAGAGGAGTGAATTCCACTCTGTGTCATCAGGAACTGCTAGGTTATGTAAGTACAATTCACACAATAGGTTTTTTAGAGTCATTGGAGTAGACTGAAAGGCATAGTAAAATTCATGGGGAGTTGATATGGAAGGATTGAGGCCTTCTACAATTCTTGTTAACTTGAAATTAACAAGTTTCTCTTTAAGGAATAATGCATACACTTGAGATGGTGATCTAAATTCCATTAGCTCTGGAATTAATCCTGTAATCTGATCAATCCTCTGCTTCAATATCTCAATCTCATCTGATTTTTGTTCCAATTGAGAATCCTGCTCACTAATGACTCATTTCAATTTTTCCTTTTCTAATTTCCATTGTGTCTTTTCCCATAATAATTGTTGGTATAAGTTTATCCCTGCAGCAAGGGGTGCAGACAAATCTGGTGGGGGTAAAGGTTCCTGATTGAGTATATCCACCCATCCAAATGGAAAGTGAGGAGTTTTAATTATTTTCTTTGGTGCAGAGGACTTACCCTTCCACAAAACAATTGTCTTTATTACATTGCTTTCCTCACTAACATCAGCTGCTACCTCAGCTAGCATTTCTAACCTATCCTAACTACTTTGCTGGGGTACTTCTTCAACAATTTTAGTCCTAAAGTTAGGGATTTCTTCTGAATTCATACTAACATCTAGCCTCATAGAATTATCTACAAATTCCTTTGTGTTCTCAGAGTCCTTGTCACTATCAATCAGTATGTAGTTAACTCTAGGATTAAGCTCTAATTCTAGACTCTGCTCTCTCAATATAGTGTAACTGGCTATAGTTTGGTGAAACAATTCCTCAAAAGAGGAATTTTCCAAAGACTCATTTTCTATAGATTCATGCTCTATGGATTCAGAAGACTCAAGGTTAATAATAGGAATAGAAGCTTCAACATCTTTCTTAGAAAGCCTTCTACTTCTCCTCATAGGAGGTATGGATGAGCTCAGAGGACTCTTCCATTTCTTTCTTTTAGTGACTACCTCCTCTGCAACTACTTGAGGAGAGTTTTCAAAATTCTCCTCCCTAGGGGAATGTAGGGTTTCTTCCACATTATCAGTATTATCACTAGGATGAGGTTCTAATATTTCCTCTTCTGGCTCTATTGTTTTACCCTTATCTTTCCTAGGTGTAGACCTGGTCCTTATGGATGGCAAAGATTCAGGAATATTGGGAGCTTCCGTACTTTTTTTTTTCTTCCTCTAAGAAGTAGAGGCTCCAACACTGAAAGTTATTTTTCTAGGTGACCTAGAAATGGAAGGAGAGGCTTTAGGATCATTTTCAATTCTTTGAACAATTTTACAAACCCCAAAGGATGTTTTCTCTCTCCAACCGACACCATGACCTCTAGGGATGACTACTCTAGGTTCAACCTCATTCATTTGCAAAAATTCTTCCCATGTCCCAACCTTTTGTCTATTCAATTCCCTTTCTACAATTAATTTTATTAAGCAATGATGTGAAATAGACTGGTTGCTTCCTGACTGGACTAATAAAGCTTACTTTTTCACAATGTTAAATAGGAAGCTAGGAAGATTTACCAGTCTTTTGTCATGCTGAAGATGACTGAGAATTTTGAAATGCAAAGCATGCAAATACTTGTAGCATTCCTCGTAGGTGAAGTACTGAATAACAAATGCGGCTGGCTAAATGAACTCCAGAGGCAAAGATAATCACCAAGTTCCTTGCTTCATGTCGATATCTAATTGAGGATCATCGTGCAAAGTAAACTGTTCTCTCGCCGAATGTAGGTCAAAATATTTCACCCATTGTTCACCTTCTTGTGGTAAAATAGTCACTTCAACTAATACATCTTCTATAAATTCATTCTTCAAGCCTTTGAATTCTGCAAACCCATCCTTCAAGGTAGATAAAAATTGCAAAGCGACCTCCTCATTAAACCCTTTAAGGCTTAAACAATAATCCAGCCATCCTCTCCTTCTAAACATTTCACAAGTGGATGCATCATTTAGCAAAACCCTATGATCCACTAGCTCATGTTGTTGAAGGTCACCTCCCATTGCTACTCTCAAACAAATTTTGAATTGGCATAACTACAATTCCCATAGAGCTTGATAATGGCAAGTCACAAACCTCAATGCATTATGAAACAAGATGTTGTAGAAGAAAAGATGATGTACAAACTGCAACTTGATTCATAGAATTAAATATTTTTGCATGAAATCTAATGATATAAGTTTTGCATAACATCTCATAATAGCTCACCCGTGCCAAGGTTGCCACCCCGAACATGTCATGACATATCATTAGAAATCAAGATCAGACTTTAATATCTTTAATTCACTTCAAATGTGATGACGCAATCACAAAAGGATAGATCATCAAGTCATGTCGCAGACACAATTCAAAGACAAGAACTTTAATTTTACATGCTAATTTGAAATTTTGAAAATAGAATAGTTTCCCCCCCCCAACTAAGTAATGGCATGGGTCCCACCAAGCCAAGTTAAGCAAGAGTGAAAAATTAAAATGACACAAAATCCTAAAAATTAATGAATAAAAAATAATATATGTACGAGTATATGTGGCACGAACCTAGAGGTGCTACAGGTAGAGTTGTTCAAAAAATTGCACCTGCATATTTGAAGTGATGGGATGGGGTGAATGGGTGGAAAAGAGAGAAGGTGAGATGAAAAATTATTATGGAGAAATTATTCAATGAATTGTGAAATATTTATCATGGTGTTCTTGAATGGAATCAAGAATCAACAGAATCCTAGGTGGAAGACCCAGATTCTTCGGCTACAGGATCGTTTGCTTCAGTTGTGCTCTAGAACTGCTTCAGGAACTCATCACAGCTAATAGGTTTGTGGTAAAGTTTTAGGCGATGCTCGTTGACAAGTAACTTGAATTTAACAGGATCAATGGTTGAAAGTTGTATTGCTCCATTTTTAAATACTGATATGATCTCATAAGGCCCAAGCCATCTGGTATGAAATTTCTCGGGTGTGTGTTGGTATCTTGAATCATATAATAGTGCCCAATCTCCTACAGAAAATTTCTTATCATGAATGAACTTATCATGCCATTTTTTTCTTTGCTGTTGTATCAACTCTGTATTGTGGAGAGTAGACTTTCTATATTCATCCAATCCATTTAATTATAGTAACCTATCTTCTTGTGCTTTGGTGATATCTATATCCACATCTAAGGTGGTGCGAAGTGTTTTATGCTGGAACTCAATTAGCATAGAGGCTGATTTTCCATATACCAACTCAAAAGGAGTAAACCTTGTGGTGGTTTTCCATGTGGTGCGGTAAGCCCATATGGCTTCAGGAAGGTGGGTAGCCCAATCCTTTTTATGCACAACCACTATTTTAGTGAGGATGGATTCTATCTTCTAGTTTGTGATTTCAGCCTAGCCATTGGCCTGAGGATGATAGACTGAATATTTTCCATGATGCACCATGTACTCCTGCATCAACTCCGTGATAAGGTTAGACGTGAATTGTGCCCCTTGATCTGTGACAATTTCCCTTGGTACTCCAAATCTAGTGAATATGCATTCATAAAGAAACTCAACAACTTTGTGATCTCTGGCATGTCTCACAGCTTTAGTTTCAACCCATTTTGTTGCATAATCAGTACATAGTAAGATGTAAGACTTCCCATGAGAAGAGGGTTCAATAGGTCCAATGAAGTCAATACCCCACTTGTCAAAGGGTGTGACAACTACCTATGGTTGTAGGGGCATTTCATCAGACTATGGGATGTCCCATACATTGGCACCTATCACAGTGCCAAGTATGTTTTGTTGCATCCTTATGCAATGTAGGCCAGTAGTATCCAGTTGTCAAAATTTTGTAGGTTGTCCTCTTTGTGGAAAAATGTCCTCCGCATGGCTCATCATGACATGCCTAAAGGATGTCATAAGTTTCATCCTCTCGAACACATCGCCTTGTGACATGGTCAGGTCTTGTATAAAATATGAAGCCTGATATCCAAGAGAAGTTAAAATTCTTCTCAACTAATAGATGATGCTATTTAGGAGAGAAGTGAGGTGGCATTCTCCCTCTAGCAAGGTAATTGGCTAAGTCTGCATACCATGGATTAAAAGAATCAATAGAAAACAAGTTCTCATCAGTGAAGCTATCATCAATTGTTGTAGGATCATCTGGCACTTGCAGTCATGACAAGAAATCGACCACTACATTAGCCTTTCCTTGTTTGTCTATTATCTTGACATCAAATTCTTGCATGAGGAGTAACTAGCGTGCTAATCTACCACTAATGGCAAGTTTATTCATTAAGTACTTGATAGCTGAATGATCAATATAAACAAATACTTCATAGCTTGTGATGTAGTGCCTAAATTTGTTTAGTGCAGAAACAACTACTAACAACTCTTTTTTAGTAACAATATAATTTAATTATGCTCCTTGCAAATTTTTATTAATATAGTAAATTGCATGTTCAATAATACCTTCCTTCTATCTTAGAATTGCTCCAATAGCATAGTCAGATGCATCTATGTGGATATGGAATGGAAGCTTCCAATCAGGTCCTCTGAGAATAGGTTTCATTGTTAGAACATCTTTCAACTTTTGGAATGATGCTTCACATTCCTCTGTCCATGCAAATTTAGTTTCTTCTTTCAACAAGTTATATAATGGTGCTGCAAGTTGGCTAAAGTCTTTTATGAACCTTTTGTAGTAACCAGCATGGCCAAGGAAACTCCTGACATCCTTCTACTTAACCGGTGTGGGAAGTGTGTTTATAACTACAATTTTTGCAAGGTCAACCTGAATTCCAAAAGATGAAAGGTAGTGTCCCAGGACTACTCCCTCCTCCATCATCATATAGCACTTCTCACTGTTAAGAGAGAGATTATACTCTTGACATCTCTTAAGGACCTTTTCCAAGTTAGTTTGTGCTTCTTCAAATGTGGTTCCATGAGTTGTAAAGTCATCCATATAAATTTCAACACAATCAACAACAATGTCAGAGAAAATACCCAGCACTGCTCTCTAGAAAGTAGCAGGGGCATTACACAATCCAAATGGCAAGACTGAATAAGCAAAGGTTCCCCAAGGGTAGGTAAACATTGTCTTGTCCTAGTCTTCTGGTGATATTTTGTATTTGATTATACCCACTAAAACCATCTAGAAATGAAAAGTACTTTTTACCCGCAAGATTATCAAGCACTTGGTCAATGAAAGGTAGTGGAAAGTGATCCTTCTTAGTGGCTTTGTTAAGTTATTTGTAGTCAACATAGACTCTCCACTTTCCTCCTTTCTTTAGAACAATTACAAGTGGAGAAACCCACTGACTGTCAGAAATAGGATAAATGAAACCTACACTAAGAAGCTTCTGCAACTTGGTCTTAACTATGTCTCTTAAAGCAAGGTTAATTCTTCTTTGAGCTTGCCTTACTAGCTTGTGTTCTGGGCTTATATATATTCTGTGAGTACAGAGTTTGGGATCTAGCCCTTTCATGTCAGTGTAATCCCATGCAAAGGCTTGCTAACTATCCTGTAAAAGCTTGAGAAGACTAGACATCTGAGATTCAGTGAGGTTTTTATTAACATTCAACTCCTTTCCTGAAACAATTTCAACTCTCTTAACTTTTTCTAACATCTGGACTTCTACTATGGATGGAGACTTTATCTCATGGAGTAGCAAGGTGTGAAGATAATCAGGTGCTATAGGAAGCTAAGATGTGGTTTTCTTGGGCATTACTATTTGAAGGGAACAATTTGGATCATCACAAGATGACTCCTTAGAACCATATTGGTTGGTAAGGATTGCTGCTAATATATCATCTTCTTCTTGTGATACCATGAATGGATTTCTCTCAATGACCATGAGTTTTTGCACAGAGTTTACTTCAAGGGCAACATCTCCTAAGTCTAGCCAGACAACTTGATCAAGTTCACTTTGGGGTTTTTTTGGAGAATATAGAGTTAACTTCTTGGTATTTATTCCATCTCATATGGTCATCTTTCCTAAACGACATGCAATGCAAGCATCAGTTGTGGCTAACCAAGGCCATCCTAAGATTAATGGATATCCTTCTAGGGTGGCTTTGGGTGACAAGACTATGAAATCTAAAGGGTAATCTAAGGAATCCAAAGTAACAACAATATCCTCAACCATACCATTGGGCTTGACTATGGAATTATCAGCTAACTGCAATATTGTTGGTTTGTCTTGCAAACCAATGATACTAAGTTTCAACAGAACTTCCCTAGTCATAATATTGATTGATGCTCCCAAGTCAATTAGAACATTCTGAATTTGGGTACCATTAATGTAAATGGTTACCATTGGACTTCTTGGATCTAAATACTTAGGCATGACAACTTTTCTTAGCATGAGGTCAGAGAGCTGGCATAAGACATGGACGGTATTAGGGTCTTTCTTTTTCCTTCCAGGTTGTTTGATATAGGCTTCTTTAATTGCTTTGGTATAGACTAGAATTTCTTTAAGGGCATCCAACAAGGGAATCTGCACTGTCATTTGCTTGAGCTAATCAATCAAATCAGTGGCTATAGGATTTTCTTTTGGAGGAACTTCCTCAGACAATCTTTGTGGATAAGGAGGATTCTTAGGCACCAGTGTAGTTTGAACAATAGGTGGAACATCAACAGGCTAGTTCATGGGTATGTCCTCAGCATCAACAACTTTGGTTATTATTGGCTTCTTAGGTGCAGGCAATGTAGTTCCTAATCTAAGATGGATATCATTTACGTGCAAGGAATAAGCTTGCTACTTATTATTAGGATTTGGAGTTGGCTGAGCAAGAAGTTGAGTTGGCTTTTGAGGGTTGCTATTTGCTACAGGAGGTAGTGACATAATAGCTTGTTGCTAAGGTGGGGGCATTATTGCTTGTTGCTGATTAGGCTGATTGGGTCCCCACTGAGGTTGTGGTTGCCAGTTACCATGAGGTGGCCATTGGCTATTCTGCTGCAATTGTTGATAGGAGTTATACTGTTGTTGGTATGGGTTAAATGGTGGTTGCTATAGATAGGCTTGGTTATAGTATGACTATTGATTGGACTAGTTGTGATTCCAATTCTAACCCCGAGGAAAAGAATTTTGGGGGTTTTGGTTTGGCCAATAGCTATTATTATTATAACCAAAATTATTCAGTGGGTTTGAAGGCATACCTTGTCTCTGAGCCCATGGATGCCTTTGAGGAACATAGAAAACTTCTCCATTCTCCTCATCTATGGCTTTGAACTTGGTGGGCATTGGATTGATGTCCATAGATGCAATCGTCTTACATTTACAATTTCTCTTCTTTTCTCTACAATGAGAACATAACTTAGCAAGCACGACATCTGACTCTTCCTTCTTTCTCCTCACTTGCATACTATCTAGCTGAGTGGTGACATCATTAATGATGTCTTGCTTGAAGTTAGATAGAAAATTAGACAGCTCCATTTTGGATACTCCTAAACCACCATTGGACTTATGCGGTAGGTCTCTAAGTCCCCTACCCTTCTTCAAAGTGGCCCTTGAATAATTTTGACATATATTATTTATGTCAACCCAACCTTTTTGTGTGATATCTCCTCCTGCCATTAGGTTTAGAGCCTCAATACTTCCATCATTCACACCCTTTAAGAAGAGGTGTTTCTGAGATATTACCTCATTTAGCTAGTTTTGTGTATTACGTTGTAGGTTGAACATGAATCTAGATACATAATCCTCCAAGGTTTCATCCTCCTTTTGAGACATTTTAAAAATGTCATCACCTTTCAAGTCTTGATGTCTACAGTACTCTTTGTACTTCAAAAGAAACATAATGCGCATGGCATTCCAATCTGCTACAACATTAGCACCTAACCCCATGAACTATCTCAAAGAAGCTTCTTTTAGAGTTGACAGAAACAACTTTAGCTTGTGGGCATTAGTGGTATAGTCATAACTCCAGCAAAGAATATCAAATTCAAAGAGAAAGGTCTCAGGGTCTTCTGTAAGGAGGCCATAAAATTTGGGAAGCGCAGTAGTAGGTATATTCTTCAAATTTTGGTTACCTTGTTGTTGAGGTATAGGAAAAGGAAAGGGAGCCTGTGCAGCCATTATGGGAGGAGGACTTGGTTGTGGTGGTTGATATATAATGAGAGTAAGTGAGTTATCTTGGTATTTAGGTTCAACAAATAGGTCATTCAAATGTAGTGATTCCTCAGATGATGAAGAGGATATGTCTTCCTGAGCATCAACAAATGGGTTTTCAAAGGGTTATTCTTCTTCATTCTCACTTTGAGGTTCTTCAACTTGAGGATTAAATAAATCAAATGGTTCTCCTTGGTAGTTACAGGGAAGAAATATCCCAAGGTGATCTCTCCTTCTATGCATAAAATGCTTACTTAAGTACTAGATTAAAACCAATAATGCAACTACAAAGATAAGTTTGAATTAACACCATCCCCAGCAACAATGCCAAAAATGCTTGGCCAAATAATAGTATTATAAACCTAGAGCAATGGACTGCCTATTTCAGGATTGGACACCCCAAATGATTCCTAAATGCATTATTTGGTCTCATTTAATTATCGACCAGGGACATAAAATTGGAATGGCATTTGCAAAGTATATGCTTCAAACCTTCTCTTTCTAAGTCTATCTAAGGAATTCAAATGCTTATGCTTCAGAAAAACTATACTAAAACTGGTAAGAAAATGTATTCTAATCAAAGTAGGAAATTGTAGTTAGGAACTACTCCAACTGACTGTGCTACAGGAACAGGCTACTAATTCTAATATTAGTAGCTGTAGGAATAGTAGAGTTCTAATACATATAAATGAATAGGAAAATGAACTCTACACTAATAGAACAATTCACTCATCAAGTGGGCTCCCTTGAATGAGTGAATGAGAAGTACAATCAAGATGAAAGATGCAAAATTGAACTGAACATTCTATTCATCCATAAAATGATTACACTTGATTGAAACAATATGCAAGAGCTCTATTAAAAACCAGTTTGTTCAACTAACTCCAAAAGAGTCACAACAATCGATTATTTAAAAGGAAGCTACAACTTTCTCCTAAATCTACGATCACTTCATAAATGAGGATCGGTTACAACTCATAAAGTTTCACAACAAAAACATTATTGACCATGAATAATCCCAGAATATAGCGCACACTAAATCTGCGCATTGCATGCAATAGAAAGTATTGACTTGCTTGCGAAGATTCTGCAATCTATGGTTGGCTTTGATGACTCCCACGCCAGTATGTTGGTCTTTGAATATCCACAGTCAACTCCTGCAAAATAATCAATGTGCACACACATCCAACCATATACATATATATCCACATCATCAATATTAGGAAAAGGTGTAAGTCTTAATTATCACTCTTGCAAATCCTACGGCTATAGGAGGTAACTACCCAAAACATAGCTTAGGCAAGGAAACATCCATTAACATGTATAGCTATTATATTCACCATCTCTGTCCATGAATTAAAGTAGATATTATGTCTTTAGAAGTATCCACATTTTCATCTTATGTTCACACACGTATATAACATATACATAGAAACCATAAGTTCATATTCTTAAAACCATAAATTCATGTCTATGTGCAATCAATTTGTTCTAGAAAGATGATAAAAAGCACTGAGAAAGATGGCTATTTTAGAAGCCCATCATATATGTCATGAGTTGATATGATGGACATTATGATACATGTAAATTATTTCAGGACTTGTTATGTTATTTATCTTAATCATGGTTGTTATTTATATATATGAGCTTATGGAAAAGAAATCATTTTTAATATCAATTGTAATTAAATTTATCAATATCCTAAAAAAACCATCTATCTAACAATGAGATCTATTAATTCATGTGTAATTGAGAACAATAATATCTAGATACATTACAAGTAATATGAACACTTTCATTAACTATAAAAAAAACCATCTATCTAACAATGAGATCTATTAATACATGTAATTGACAAGAACAATATGGATGTTACAAACTTAATAACTATTAAACAATGAGATCTATTTAATTTGAACAATGAATTTATGGATGCACAAATAAATCTATCATAAGATCTATTAAGTGAACATAATTTGACCAATGTGCATAGTTTAATATTTAGAACAAAATTAGGTGAATACAAAGTTATGAATTTAACTTAAATATTTAAAACAAAATTCGATGAATAAAAGTGAGTTCATGTGAACTTAAATTAAAAATCCAAAATTGTACGAATACAAGACTGCATTGTACTACATAAATAGTTCATGTCTATGTTCTTCTAGACATCCTGCATCATAAAAATAAACATGTTGAAATGTTAGAATTTATACAAGTTCATCTAAAGTTAATTTAAATTTAAATTTCAAATCTATATCTATAAATTATAAATTATGACACTTCAAAGAAGACATGTAGAAAGCATATAAAAATATGATAATTGAACAAAAACTTACATGTATAAATTTGATTCAACCTAATGTACCATCAACATCCTCTCTTTTCTGCAATGCGTCTATGTTCTTCCAGACATCCTGCATCATAAAAATAAACATGTTGAAATGTTAGAATTTATACAAGTTCATTTAAAGTTAATTTTAATTTTAATTTCAAATCTATATCTCTAAATTATAAATTATGACATTTCAAAGAAGACATGTAGAAAACATATAAAAATATGACAATTGAACAAAAACTTGCATGTATAAATTTGATTCAACCTAATGTACCATCAACATCCTCTCTTTTCTACAATGCGTCTATGATTTCCTCATGCTCTTCCATTGAAAGTGTCCATGATATTTTATTAGCAGCTCTCCCTTTGTATCTTTCCAATTTGATATTTGTTGCCACTACCAAATGGGAATAGTGCATAATCTTCTTTTCTTATTGGTAGTCTTCAAAAGCTGGTAAACCATTCCTTCTTGTTAGGTATTTCGTAGCCATGTACCAACTACCACAATAGACCCAATTGGATACTAAAAATCATCATCATCTACTTGATGACATATCAACTTTTTCTTAGGTTCTACACATCAAGCTAACCAATACTTTGTCTGCTCTTCATTATCCTCAGGTGCAACAACAACATACACATGTCTTGCAAAACAAAATTAAGTACATGCACAAATAAAACTTGTTTAAAGGTTTATAATTCAAATATATATAATCATAAATTATATGACATAAATATGAAACTAATATATAATTTAAAGTTTTATAATAAATTGAATTAAATTACCAGGTTGTATGAGGTCTGAAACATGATCATAATCTTCTGATGCAAAGGCATGATATAGGTCTTCATTTTTTATATCATCTTCATCTTGTCTCTCACTAGGTGTTAAGGATTTTTGTTTCCATTCTTCAACCCATTTTGTATTCTCGCATTCTTCCCATTCACCTGCAACACAAAATTGACAAAAACATGCAAGCTCCCTAGTCCATATAGTCCAAGTGTTAGAATTAGAACTCCTAAATGAATGCCATTTAGTCGATCCACTGATTGTATTACAATCATATCTTGAAAGGATATTCTTCTCTTCAACTAGCTAGAAAAAATGTCTGATTATAGAATTTTGACTTGATCATGTAGACAAACTTGTTTTACACCATTCAACAATTGCATGTGCATCTTTAAATTTTGATTTTTTCTCAAATTTGAGTTGCTCTCTACAAAGGGCTCTCTTAACACATGCATGGGCACCATCATGTTCTCCCTTCCTGTGTCTAGCCTAAAAAAAACTCCAGATATGTTGGATATTTATTTTCTTGTGCATCGTACTCAACCAATAAAACATTCTCGCATTCTTGAATTGCCATGTGCAATTATCTGACCATATTAGATGTTGTATTATATGAATTTCTCTCTCCATTAAATTTTCATATAATGTCTTAAAGCAATACTAGACAAACTCCAATGAGTGTAACTTATTATCACTCATATAGAAATGGTACTCTCTCAATATTTTTTGATCTTCTTATGTACTATCAGGTGCATGTCTATAAACAATATGAATAAAAATTGTTACTTGCACTGAATTATAATATTTTGGTTGGATCTCATCTTGTGGTGCAAGCACGTAGTTATCTGCAAAGTCAACAATTGAAAGTATACTACCAATTAGAAATGTATTCTTGCATATGTGAAATTGTCCATCAAGCTATAAAGAATTGTGAGAGTGTTTCACATATTTAGGTATGACCTTACTCTTGAATTCATTCAGAAAAGCATTAACACTAAGTTTTTCAGTTATTAGGTCACACCATTTTCCAACTTTTCCATCCTTCAATGAATACTCAACAATTTTAAATCTTTGTACATCAACTAATTGTTGTCCAAAATCAAATGAAATATCTTCATGCAAACATTCATTTAATAATGTAATATTGCCACATACATCAGATAAAATTTCTCATTAGGTGGGTTACACAACAAATTTGATATAAACTCCTTTACAGTTTGAGGTGGTATATTTATACCACATTCCTGCAACATTTCATTAGTATGCATAGTAGAACATATAGATCGAAAAATATCATAATGATAATGAAATTAAACATGAGTTTTACAACAACAGGTGATTCTTTCTTTGTTAATCCTTACATACCATGGTTTACATTTTTCAAAAGATCTTTGACTAATACTAATAGTTAACACCTTATCATCCACAAAAATTTTATACAATTCTATTTGAGTCATATCTAAAAGGTGTTTTGGATGTGGATCATGAACTTTTGAACCGACTCTCAATTTAAGAACATCTCTAGCATTAGGGGATACTCTTGTATTATCATGCCAAAAATTTTCAATCAAAGGTTTGACTTCACCAGTAAGTTTCATGTCAGACCTTGGGAGTTTGCCAATGAAGGTCCATAAATGGTTTGCCAGATCACTTTCAAAGTTAAATCTTCTCTTTACAACTCCTGTTAAATTTTTATGATGAATATTAAGATATCCACTTATGTTTGAAATCATTCTTTTATCAATAGTAGTTTTGTTTACTAAAGTTGTTATTGCTCGCCGTGCTGCATTATTATCTTTAGAATGACTTTTCTTTCCAATTGTGTCAAAGGCATAGCAATAGTTGATACAACTTATTTTAGAGACTCATCATTCTTCTTAGTTTTCACATAAATTCCTAACCTCTTCATCACTTTTCACATTTTAGACATTTTAATTAGTTGTAACATTAATTTACATTCAAACCCAAATTTCCTATTATAAAAAAATTGTCTAAACAATCTTCTCGCATGTGTCCTAATCTGTCTCCATGAAACCAAACCACACAGATTGTCTAGCACATCAATTTTTATTTCAAATTCTTCATTTATTTCATTATCATTCAAACGAGTTTCTTTCTCAATCGGTGTTTCTATCTCTACATCTACATTGTTGATTTCAATCTGAATTAGTGTTTGATTTTCATTTTCAATTGGAGTTTGACTTTCAGTTCCTTTATCATTATGATTAACATTACTAATTTCTAAAATTTCACATGTAATTAAATTTGTTAATCTATTTTTAGGAATAAAATTTAAATCATTTTTATTGTAACTTGCTTCTAGCAAATCATGAACATCTTTATCAGAATAAGTTGTAACATTTGGATGTGAAGACATACCTATATCCAATACTGGATTAGAAGATGCACTTGAATTTTCTTCTTCAACCTCTGCATCCATTATGGTGTCTTCATTGTCCTCCTCTTTCGAAACAATTGTTGAACTTGATGCTCCAACATTATTCAGGTTTCGAAGTCTTTCTCTTCTTTCTCATTGTCGTTTTGCCTCCTTCTCTCTATTTTATGCAACCTCTTCAGATGTCAGAACCTTCATTGACCTCTTTCTACGTTGGTTTGATCCCATTTTTTCACCAAGATTCGAATTCAAACAATCTTTTTTGAATGTCAGATCCAAAACAAGACAAAAATACATAATGTTGATAGAATTATTTTATTTGTTTGTTGCAGATCGATACAAAAATGATTGAAAAGTCATCAATCATTGAGATCAGGCCCATAGTCTTATTTTTTGGTTGCAACGACTCTTTATGAAATGGTCACCCATTTTGTAGTTTCACAAAATGAGCACCCATTTTGTAGTTTCACAAAACGGGCACCTGTTTTGTGAATTTAGAAAAATTAGCGCCCATTTTGTAAATCTATGAGTGGGAAACCTACTTGCTAGCTTGGGTTTTGGTTCAGGACAGGCTTGGTGGGACCAAGCCTATGCTTGACCCTACAAAAAAATGGCTAAGGCATTACAGAATAAAATTTCTGCCTTGCCATAATTTTTTGACACCTTCTTGAATGAATTTTTTGATAAAATGAAAACCCATTTTAGCTCTTATTGTGCAGATTATAAAAATATAAATTTTATAGTGATATGATAAATTTTAATATTTTTACAATATTTATTAAGCCAACGTGGTACCTAAACTTGAAATACTAAGGTTAACTAAAACTTTAATAACTTTTTTAATTTTACAATTTATGAAAAATGAGTTATATGAGACCAATCTACATAGAATTTCCTTCAAATTAAAAAAAAAATTGAAAAAAAGTGAAGTTATCATCAAATTATGGCACCCGTACACCAGAGGTTTAAAAAATGTACTTTATAGTCAATTAAAAATTAATATTAAAAAAAATTCAATAAAAAAATAAGATAAAATATTCTAACCAATCTTCAGTGTTTTAGGTACCTTTTCCCAAAAGGATTCACAAAAATACATTAATTTACTTCAAAAAAAGGGTGTCCGTACACATGTCAGGTGTGGTTCCGAAACAAACATTTTGAAAAAGTGGTTTTTAAACATGCCTACTAAAATTCAAATAATACCATGTGGGTATTGAAATAAATTACATATTTGAAAGCTAGACTCTAAGCACTAAATTTTATATTACTCAAGTTTTTCAAGATTCAATCTTTAAGTGCCTCAAATTTCAACATCAATTGATAGAAATTTTGAAAAATAGAGAAAACACTTGCACTTTTTGGCCAAAAGTGGGACTCAACTTCTTGCAGCCACCCTTAACATCTTTGGTTTGTTATTCTCAAAATTTAATGGGTATAAATTATAATTTAGAATACCCAATTTTTTAATCATGAAATATAATGGTTATACATTATAATCTAAAATCTCTAGTTTTTTTCATGAAATGTAACATGTATATATTATTATTCAGAATCTCTAGTTTAGTGACCATGAAATGTAGTGGGCATATGCTATTATTTGAATCTCTAATTTTTTATTCATTAAACATAATGGGTATACAATAATGAGCCAATTTTTTGACTGGTCTTAGGACTAGTCATCATATGTGGTCTCTACACATCAAGAAACATCTACCCATCATTTTTTATTGTAGGAAAAAATAGGTTTTAAAGGGGACCCAAAACCTCTTACAAGTAGAGAATAAAAGATATAATGATAAGCATACTAAAGAGAAACAGGAATGGGACCCAGTCCACCAGCACCAAGACCAGCAGAAAAAACCTCAAAACCTGACACCAACAAAAGATCAAAAACCTGGGAACACCAAAAAATGACAACACCAAGAACCAAGAAAACTAAGCAAACTCCTTACGAGTTTCATCTGCTTCCTTCTTTGCCTCAGAGATCTTTTTTATGGCAGCATTGAAGTCGGAAAGCTCCTGAATTCTATCTTGGATCTTTCTCCTTTTAGCTGACCGGGTACATTTACCTGGACCTTACTCTCCCATAACCTCATTATCCTCCTTAGGTTTCTTGTTGGAGGAACCGACATCCAACTCCACTTTGATGGTTAGAAAACAATCCATGGCATAACCCATGAACATGTCAATGATATGGGTTAGGTATTTTAATTATATTTTTAATTATACCAGCTATAAATATATTTTTTTAAAAACCTTAAAATATTTTACTAAGAACCTTAAGAACCCATGAACATGTTATTATTTACAGTCAATGATATGGGTTTATCTATTATTATCCACTTCTACATAACCTTAAAATACTTTATTTTTTATTGATTTGGGCATTCGTTTCCCTACTACGTCATGTTCTTCTTCTTGTGAAGCCTTCTTGCACTCAACTTGTGCTCATTCATACTTATAGTTTGATGTTTTTTTTCATCATTTCTCTTTATGTCATCAAGGTTTTGACTGAATCAATTTATTTTACTTTATACAATGAAATCATTACATAGAGTGTGAAATAAAGAGAACATTGTGTTGTTCTATTCATAATCTCTCATTTTTAAATTATAAAATGTAATGGATAAACATTATTTTGCTTATTATTTAACTAGTTTGGTTAGGTATTTTAATTATACCAGCTATAAAATTTTTTTTTAAAAAAATATAACTAATTATACTTTTAAATGTTTTTAATTATAGCCAACAATAATTAAAAATATTTTGTCAATTTGGGCGATCATACTTGTGCTTGGTAGGATGTTCAATGGTTTTAGTGAAGTTTTGAATGATTTTATGTCGTGAACAACTACACACATGTTTATGTAGTCAACAAAATAGATATATTGAGGTTGTCAACAAAGCATATATGTTTAGGTTGTCAACAAAAAAAATATGTTTATTGTTGAATATTTAGTCATTGATATGAAAGTTTGATGATCAAGATAGTGTAATGCCCCCACTAGGGAACCGAGGAGATATTAACCTAAAACATGTTACTAAATTTGCATAATAATTTATTTCTTAAGTGTTTACAAACAATAATGAATAAACAAGAAGAAGTAAAACATAAAGTCCATAAGTACACATAAACAAAATCTCAATTTCAAATCATGAATCTCAAGGGTTCCTTGATGTAGAAACTACGTAAATATAATTACATCTATTAATTACAATAATCATCTAAATCATCTACATATTACATCATAAATCCATCTAAATAATGAAGTATACATAGTCTCCAACATCCACTACACAAGTCACATGGTATGTAATTACAATTAAATACAAAGTACAAAAATAGAGAAAGTACAAGAATAATTCTCTAAGAAGATAAGACATGAAGCAACTACAAAAAGGATCATCCAACATTGGCATAAGAATGTTGGAGTCTCAAATGGTAAAAGAATCACTACCTCCTAACCTCATGGAAACCTATGGTTCCACTCCCACCATGCTGAGGAGATAACATGAAATCCCACTTAGATAACAATACCAAACCAATCAGGTAAAACTAAGCAAAGATCCTAGAAGCTCCTATCTCAAGGGTACATCAAATTAAAGGTACACATACTAATCTAGAGGAAACCAACACATGTAGGAAACCTAAGATGAAACCAAGGAAGTGTCATCACATATGTCAACCCCTTGGAACGATCTCACTAGACTCTGGCTCCCAAGTGTGATTATATGCGAAACCTGAAATCGTCTCATGAAAACAAGGATAACTGATCATGTTAGTTCATCACCATTACTAGATGAGAAAGCATCTTATCTCACTCCCATCCTTAGACTATACTAGCACTCAAGGCATGGGTGAGGAAACTATTATCTTATTAATTATTTTAAAATCTTATTTATTTTATAAATTATCACTTGATTAAGTAACCTACTAAGGATACACAGGTAGACACTTCCAGGCTCTGTCACCTCCAAAGCAAGCCACTTCCCCTTTAATACCTAGATAACCTACTCTAGGTTCATAATCTCAAAATGATAACTCAAGGTCATCATATCCAAATCTAGTTCTGAAGAATAATAGGAACACACAATAACCAATTTTCATAAGGTTGGGTCACAACAAGATCAACTACCATAGAAGTATGCAAGACAAACAAACTAAAACACAACCCTAACCCCGCCTCTAGTAACAATCCTAATAGGCTAACGTAAAAGATTCCCTTCTAACCCAAACATAGAAGGAAGAAAATAAACATGCAATAGAATTTAATAAATAAACTAATTTGTAAAGTTTCATTACCAAAATTAATCTATTAAATAATCACTAACAAACTATAATTACAATTATTAAATTAAATTCTAACACGTAATAAATCAATTTATAACATTATTAAAATAAATTGATCCTAGGATTAAAATTACTAAACACAATATAATTTCATCATAAGTCTAATTAAAAATAATCAACTAAATCTCCCAATTCTATTTAATTAAAAACAAAAATTATCCCTTTTTAATATTAGCAAAATGATAAAGCCACTAATAAATCATTTATACATACATACCAATGAAGGGTGCTCCCCTTAATACCACAAACACATAACAGAAACAGAGAAACAACAACAACAATATGCAAGAACAGAAAATTGGCTTCTTATTATCTCCACAAATGTGGAATTACAAATGTTCAGAATTACAATATGCAAAGCCACATGGGCATTCTCTTACAATATTCTATAGGACAAAGTCTCGAATCAATACCCAAATCTACTACCCAGAACTGCCCTAGACAACACTATGGCCCTTCTTTATATAGGCATTTTACACCGCCCGAGAAGGTTCCAAAAATTTAGCCCTAAGGGCCGACCAAACTTAGAATTATTTTATTTTTTAATTTATTACATCAAAGTCAGCTCAAAATAACTTTTGAAACCTGAACATAAATTTTGAAGGAAAATTATTTTTTGCCATTTCAGGTGACCTGACTTCCGGAGACCATGAGTCATCACCAGTTGACCTGATTGACTATTATAACCCCAAATTTTTAACCTCATCCGAGGCTTCTAAAGCCTTCAAAACCGAGTTCAAAGTTTTTGTACCCTACTGCCAATACCAAAAATCTTCAATACATTCAAAACTAGACCCAATCTAGCCATGAAACTTTACTGGCAGGCTGATATGACTGAGATGAACCTCCACATGTAAAATCAGAATATTCTAAGATTTATGACCAACTTACTAAAAATAGCAAGTTTCCATAAATAGCAGCTCTGCACAAGATAGCCCTTATTGAATACAAAAACATAAATATTTTTGGGTGATGCAAGATTGCTCTTACACCCAGGATGCTCCTGCATCACACACACACACACACACACACATATACATATATATATTATTTATATATATACATATATAAATTACATATTTTATTATTTTTATTTAATCTTATCAATATATAATAATAAATATATATATTATATTTATTTTATATATTTTTCTTTAAAAATAAAACATTTATCATAATACACAAAAAGGGGAAGGTGGGCCCCTTGACTGCCACACAATAGCCAAGATCTACGGTCTAGTAGCCCTTTTTGCCATGTCAGCAGCTCTGCCGCCCGTGCCCTCATCCACAAAGATTTTTTTTTTTAATTTTCTTTTGAAGAATATGTACATGAGAAAATACATATACATAGATACACACACACACACACACACACACACACATACATACATACATACATACATACATACATATATAGATATATATATATATATATATATATATATATATATATATATATATATATATATATATATATATATATATATATATATATATGTATACATATATATACATATATATAGATATACATATATATACATATATATATATATATATATATATATATATATATATATATGTATATATATGTATATATATATATATGTATATATGTATGTGTGTGTGTGTGTGTGTGTGTGTGTGTGTATGTATATATGTATATGTATATGTATATAGACACACACACACACACACATATACAACACAGACAAATTAAGAACCTGATTTCCCTATTTGATTTAACTTGGGTTTTCACAATCAAATTTTAATTTCATTTTCTAATGTTTTGTTTATTAATTCCTCCAAACCCTTATCAGATCTAAATTTTCGAAAATAATATTATGTAGGTTTTCAACCTAGGGTTTACCAGACATAATTTTTTTCACAAATTTTAACAAAGAGGAATTTGCATACAAACAATATTATGAATTTTAACAATACTATCAATTCAGACCCTAATTGATTTTAAAACAAAATTTAATTATGAAATTCATACAAACACCAAATTTCCTACAATTAATTCAAAAATTTCAACATGAAAGGAAAATCACAAAACAACCATAATACCCAGATCTAATAGGCATGAAGAAGACAATCTTTCAGAAATATTAAAATTAACACTACGAGGGTTTCTAAATCCTACCTCAAACCACCAATTAAAGAAATATGACGAAGACCAGAAATGTAGAGAAATCCAAGCTTTCACATAACAATTCTCCAATTCAATTCCTTCACCCCAAATCTTCAAACCTTTGTGTTGAGTATAATGTCCAAGCCTTTCCAATATAGGAATTGAACTCAACCATGCAAATTTTAGAACTCAACTCAACTCAATAGCCTTGTTTTCATCAACTCTATAATTCCCTCAATTCCAATTTGTAACTCAAGTATTTTTTCCTTATTTCTGTCAACTCACTTAATTCTCAATTAATTAATTCTTTTATTTATTTATTCTAATTGATTTGTGTAACTAATTGCATTTAAATTAAATTAATATTATTTAGTCTAATGTTATTTTCCACATGATAATTTATTTTTAATTATCTTTTACTCAAAAAATTAAATTTGAATAATTAATTAAATCTTTAAGAGAGTGTATTTAATTAATCTCCATTAATTAAATACTTTTATTTCTACAAATAAGCTTTTAATTAAATATTTAAATTTAATAAAAGAATCTAATTAATTTCTATTAATTAAATACTTTCACATTTAAAATAACTATATATAGTAAGATCTAATTTATTTAAATCACATAATTAATCTAAATAAATTATTTAATTATAAGAAACATATCAACGAACCAGATATCAACTAAACTAACAAAACCATAACCATGCTCAAGGGAAAGACTATAACCTCATGTCACCTAGATGAATTTGGGAAGGGTAAAATATCAAAAACTTGTCCACTAGTTTAGGACAATATAATGGCTTAGGTTGGGATTTGGATCTGAACATTATCTACCCTCTCTTACCATTGAGACTTGTGATAGGGCACGCTCATCCTGACAATTTAGGGAAGTCGATGCCCGGTGTCTACAAACCTACATAAAAGACAAGCATGTACATACATATATACGTACATACATACATACACATACATACATACATACATAGATACATACATAGATACATACATACATATATATATATATATATATATATATATATATATATATATATATATATATATATATATATATATATATATATATATATATATATCAAGCAATGACAAAGATCTAAACATCGTGTGGATCCCACAAGTAGGTAACTATGACTTTGTCCCTCAACCATATCAAACACGTCAAAAAGGAAGTAAAAGCATACATGATAACCATACACATGAAAGTATGGGGTGAGTAAGAATCATAACCATAAACATCATTTTAAGCATATAAATAATCATCATCAAAATAACTAACATCATCTAGCTGCAAATATATAATATCCATAATTATCTAATAATCAAATCACCATGTAGTGTCATACATCCAAACCATATAATAACTGAAATAAACAACGCACACATAAAAGTGGCCTAAAATAGTTTGGCAATATAAAACTGAAAAGAAAACTATGGGTGGGCACTACATCCACCCCCTAGAATTAGGCTTACTCCTGGAAGCCTACAAATAAATAGGGATATAAATCCCATAATCTTGATGTGTCCTCCCAAGTTGCTGAGAACTCATCAATAGGGTCCCATTAGACCCTTACCTGCTCTATGGTGCAATCTCTAAGGGTTAGATCTCATCGTTGAAGTATGTGAATGGGATCTAAAGTCAACTTCCTATCCTCTACCTATAAAGCATTCCATTCAAGTACATGTGCAACATCTGGTATATATTGTCCAAGTACTGAAACATGGAAAACATCATAAACATGAGACAAGCTAGGCAAAAAAGGAAATAGTAAGAAACTGGTCCTATCCTCTCAAGAATTTCAAAATTTGAGAAGATGAAAATGTTAGAGCTTATGTCCAGAGGGTTTCAGAAGTTGTTACAGTGATCATAAATTCAAGAGGCGCTTATACTGAAGAAGAAGTCATTGCAAATATTATGAGATCTTTGACACTTGTTTACAAGACCAAAGTGCAGACGATTGAGGAGATCATTCCATTAACTTAGGGATTTGATAGAGAGATGTTGATAGCTAAGTTAACTACCTTTGATGTGGTAGAATTACAAGATTTAGTATCTAAGAGAGAAACTACATTCAAGGCAACTGTTCATAATGATAAAAAGACCTCATCAAGCCTTGCGAAGACCAATAGGGTTAACAAATATCCTGATCTTAGAGACTATAGATATGATCTAATGGAAATTGATGAGGAAAATAGGAAGATGGAAAAACTTCTTTCTCTGATTGCAAGAAAGGAGAAAAGAGGTAAGGGTAAATTTGAAGGAAAATTACCTTTAAATTTTTTTTCTAGCAATAAAGTCAGTCACTTGGCATCTAAATGTCCTACAAGGGTCTCTAAATACAAACCTAATTTAAATAGGTCATATTTCTATGATGAGGGATACTATTATTCTAGTGATGGTGTTTCTAATGATGATTCAATAGTAGATGAGATCAGGTTTGTAGCTATAAAGGATAATGAACCTATTCATAAAGAAAGGGCCTTAGTATCACATGTTGAAAATAAACCTTAATGGACCATTGATAGAAGATGCTCACATCACATGACTGGTGATAAAGATAGGTTTTTTTAGCTAAAGATGCATGATGGTGGAGTTGTCAAATTTGGTGATAATACTTCCAAACTGATTGTTGGAGTTGGATCTATTTCTATGGATGGAAAAAATAACACTGATAATGTGTTTCTTGTTGATGGACTTAAAAATAACATGTTGAGTGTTGGACAAATTATGAAAAAAGGTTATCAGTTAAAGTTTAGTAATAGATCATGCACCATCAGAGGATAAAAGGGAAACCTGATTGCATTAGAAACAAAGATAAGAGGTAATGTATTTCAGTTGAATACCACTGATAAAAATTTTTTTTTTCTCATATTGATGAAAGTTGGCTATGACATAGAAGATTTTTTCATGTGAATTTTGATAATATTGTGAAGGAAAGTAACATCAATGCAGTTAGGGACTTACCAAAAATTATGAAGCCCACTAACACTATATGTAGAGAATGTGTAATGGGAAAGAAAAAAGGGGAGTTTCTAGAGAAAGTCATACTCTACCAAAGGGAAGATAGATCTAGTGCATACAGATCTCTGTGGTCCTACAAGGTCTAGATCCTCTTATGGTTAAAAGTATTTCATACTATTTGTTGATGATCATTCTAGAATAATGTGGGTTTCTTTTCTTAAAGAAAAATCAAAGGCATTTGACAAGTTGAAGATCCTCAAGGAAAAAGTAGAAATTGAATAAGGTCTCAAGATAAGATGTTTGAGTTCAGACAGAGGAAGAGAGTTTACATGTTCTACATTTAATTCATACTATGAATAAAATAGGATATGCAGGAAGACTTCTTCTCTTAGGACTCCACAAAAGAATGGAATTGCAAAAAGAAGGAACAAAACTATACTAGATGCTGCTAGAAGAATGATGATTGAAGGAAATGTATCACATGTGCATTGGAGGGAAGTAGTTAGTACCTCAGTTTACAGCTTGAAAATAGTTTATATTAGGGAAGGTAATACTAAAACACCTTATGAACTTTGGTTTGGCTATGCTCTTCCTATGAGATATTTCAGAATATTTGGTAGAAAATGTTTTATCAAAATAGATGATGAGGTAGGTTAGTTTGGTTCAAGAAGTGATGAAGGCATATTTCTTGGTTATTCTACCAAAATTAAGGTTTACAAATGTTTTAACTTGAGATTGAGTAAGATGGTTGAGAGTATTAATGTAAAAATTGATGAGAAGTTTCAAGTTCAAGAAAGAATCTGTGATCAAAACTCATAAAAGACTATTGAAGTAGAAGAGTTGGTTTAATTTGACAATAATAGACAAATATGTGTAAGTGATAAATTTTAAGCTCCTAAAACTCCAAGGTATGTACCAAGAAATCATCCTAAAGATCAGATTATTGGTGATAAGAATAGATGCATGTTAACTAGGTCTAAGGCTAGAGAGGAATTATGTCTGATTTCACAAGTGGAACCTAAAACTACTGATGAGGTTTAGAAATATGAATCATGGGTTAATGCAATGAAATACTTGAACTAGATTAGATAATAAAGAAAAAAACTTGGGAATTGGTTTCTAGACTTGAAGGAAAGAATGTTATTAGAACTAAATGGGTATTAAGAAATAAAATGAATGAAGAGGGAAAAATTATAAGGAACAAAGCAAGATTGGTCTTTAAAGGCTACTCACAGCAAGAAGGAATAGACATTGAAGAAACCTTTTCACCTATGGCTAGGTTGGAGGCAGTAAGATTATTTCTTTCCTTTTTTGCCTAAAAGGACTTCAAAGTGTATCAGATGGATGTAAAATTTTCATTCTTGAATGATGATCTAGATGAAGAGGTCTACAATGAGCAGGATGATGGTTTTCCCTTGACAGATGAGATATACATGGTTTGCAAGTTGAATAATGCTCTATATGGATTGAAGCAAGCTCCTAGATCTTGGTATGCATGACTTGACATGTATTTATTACATCTTGGTTTCAGAAAAGGTAGTGTAGATAGTAATTTATATTTGAGAACTAGCAAGGATGGAATCCTAATCATAGAAGTATTTGTGGATGATATTATCTTTGGGGGAAATGATGAAATGGATAATAAATTTTTTGACAAAATGAAAGATGAATTTGAAATGTCAATGATTGGTGAAATGAAGTTCTTTATTATTTTGAAAATTGCACAAAGTAAACATGAAATTTTGATTTCTCAAACCAAGTATCTAAAGGAATTACTAAAAAGGTTTGGCATGGAAGATTGCAAACCTATAGGAACACCTATGATTATTGGTTACAAGCTTATTGCAAATGATGAAACTCAAAGTGTCTATCAAACAAAATAAAGATCCATGATTGGAGGAATACAATATTTAACACATACCATACTAGATATTGAAAATGTAGTAGAAATTGTTGTGAGGTTTCAAGTAGGTCCAAAAGAGACTCACTATATTGCAGTAAAAAGGATATTTAGGTATTTTAAAGGTACATTCAAATTTGGGTTGTGGTATGATAAGTCAAATGACTTTACCCTCCATGCATACACTGAGGTAGATTGGGAAGGATGTATTGATGACAAAAAGAGCACCATTGGTGGTGCATTCTTCCTTGGGAACAGGTTAGTCTCTTGGTTAAGAAAGAAGTAGGATTGTGATGCTCAATCTATTGTTGAATCAAAATATGTGGCAACTACTTTAAAATGTTCACAAGTTATTTGGATGAAACATATGTTGAAAGATATTGGAATAAGCATGAAAAACTAGTTGCGATTCATTAGGACAATACAAGCATAATCAATATGTCAAAGAATCCTGTTATGCACTAAAATACCAAACATATCTTAATCAAATATCATTATTTGAGAGAGAAAGTTGCAGAAAAGAAATTTAGAGTTGAGTATGTTAGTACAAAGGAGTAATTAGTAGATATATTCACTAAACCTTTCCCCAAAGATATATTTGAGTAGCTCACGAATATGCTTGGGGTAAAAACCCCTCCTTGCGAGAACTATATGATGCAAGAATGCATTAGTCCAGTAGCTATCAAAGCTATATTCTTCTTTGCACTTGATGCTTGGATACACTCCTCAAGGGGAGTGATCACATGACATAATAGAACTTATCTTGGTGATTTGGCACCTATTTTTAGGCATGAATATTTGAAAAAGGTACACCTTGTTGCAGTGGAATTTTTAGAAAGAAAAGTAGTCCTTTTTCATTGATGTCAAGGGGGGAGAAATACAAGAAAAACCACCATTGGTTCAGAGGGAGTTGTGTAGAGGGTATTGAGATGAATGTTGGGTTGATGGTTTTTATTGTATGTTGTCATCAATGCCAAAGGGAGAGATTTTTGGATTTTTTCATGACATGTGTTGTTATTGATGTCAATATATGTTTTAGAAGATTGACTTAACTATATCTGATGTTGCATTAATACTGGTTAAGACATAAACATGAAGAATAATCATGGTTGTATGAGCTATGTAGTGCCTACCCATAGTTTTCTTTTTAGTTTTATATTGCCAAACTCTTTTAGGCCACTTTTATGTGTGCGTTGATATTTTGGTTATTATGTGGTTTTGGATGTATGGCACTACATGGTGACTTTAATAAATGAATGATTATGAATATTATATTTATGTAGTTAGATGATAGTTATTTTGATAATGATTTACATATTTTAAATGATGCTTATGATTATGATTATACTTACCACATACTTGCATGTGAATGGTTATCATGTATGCTTTTACTTCCCTATTTGATGTGTTTGATAGGGTTGAGGGATGGAGTCGTAGTTACCTCCTTGTGGGATCCACATGATATCCCGATCCCCACCATTTCTTGTTTTATATACATGTATGTACATGCTGGTCTTTTATGTAGGTTTACAGGTATCGAACATTGACTTCCCTAAATTGTTAGGATGAGTGTGCCCTATCACAAGTCTCAATGGTAAAAGAGGGGACATAATATTCAAATCCAAATCCCAACCTAAGTTATTCTATTGTCTTGAAATAGTGGACAAGATTATGATATTTTACCCTTTCCAAACTCATCTTGGTGACGTGACTTTATAGTCCCTTCCTTGAGCATGGTTATGGTTCTTTAAGTTCATTTATTTTCTAGTTGATTGCCATGATTGCTATAATTAGATAATTTATTTAGAGTAATTGTGTGATTTAAATAAATTAGATTTTTCTATTTTTAGTTATTTAAATGTGAGAGTATTTAATTAATAGAAATTAATTAAATGCATTTATTAAATTTAATGATTTTAATTAAAAGACTTATTGTGAAAGTAAAGATATTTAATCAATGAAAATTAATTAAATACATTCACTTTATATTTAATTATTTGAAAATTTAACTTTGTGAATAAAGAGTATTTATTAAATGAAAAATTAAATAACATGTGGAAAATAATAGTAGACTAAATGTTATTATTTAATTTAATTCGAATGTATTAAGTTGCACAATCAAATTGAAATAAATAAAATAAAAATAATTAGTCAATTTTGAGTCAAGTGGTTTAATAGAAACAAAATAGAAAAATAGACTTGAGTTCATAATTGTAATTAGAGGAATTAAGAAATTGATGGAAAGGAGGCTATGAGTGGAGTTGAGTTCCAAACTTTTCATGTGGAATTCAATTTCTTATATTGTGAAAGTTTGGCCATTATTCTCAAAACACAAGCTTGGAGAATGTTTGGGTGAAGGATTCAATTTGGAGGAAATTTCAAGAAGCTTGGATTTGTCTTCTTTTTTGGTCATCGTTGAATTTATCTATTTAGTGTTTGAGGTAAGGTTTAGTAACCCTTGTGATTGTATTTTCTATATTTCTGGAAGGAGTGTTTCCTTCGTGCCTATCAAATCTGGATATTTTGGATTGTTTTTGAGATTTCTCTTCACATTGAAATTCTGGAATTGATTGCAGGAAATTTGGTATGCATGCAATCTTTGGTTTAAATTTTGCTTGATTTCAATTAGGATTTTGCATTTAAGAAATTGATAGAATTTAGAATAATGACTATTAAAATTTTGTGAGAGAATATTTTATTTGGAAACCCTAGGTTTAATTTTATAGTAAATCTATTTGGAGAAAAAATTCAAATCTGGTATAGGGTTGGAAGGAAAATTTATATTAAACCTTAGAAAACAACTTAGGAGAAAAACCCAGTTTAATTGTGTATTAGAGGTATTTTCCCATTTTGTCTATGTTTTTACATATTTTTATTTAGTCAAATTAGCCTCTGTAAAAAGATATAATTACCCAATTCTTGTTTTCAATTTTTTTTAAAAAGGGGGAAGGGCTTCCTTATTTGAGGAATAGTAATTTTCTAGTGAAAATATATACTTTTTTAAAAATGTATTAAAAAAAAAATTATATTATTAAAAAATAAAGGAGGAGAAGGTGGAACTGACCCCAACCTTCCCCTCTCCCCCTTACCTTACAACAGCTCCTAGGCTGCTAGCAGCCAACCCAAGGCTGTCACACGATAGTCCTTGGGACTATTGGCAACCAGCCTTAGGTTGTTGCATGGTAAGCCCATGGGCTCCCGGTGACAAGCCAATGGCCACCACACGCCAAACCTTAGGTCTATCATGGTGCAGCCAGGGGCTGGGGCCCGTGGGTCCCCCCAACATTTATTTATTATTATTTTTATTTAAATCTTAAACTTTTAAAATTTAAAATATACGATTTAATATATATATATATATATATATATTAAATTTAAATTAATTAAAGTATAAATAATAAAATAAAGTTTATTTTTAAGTATTAAAAAATTATTTCTAATGTATGTGTATATTTATTAAAATGGGGAAAATGTGTTTTAGCATGTGTGTACTTTAATTGGACTTAGATGTATTTAATTAATGTCTTTTGTTTCTAATTGGTTGATTTATTTCATTAGTTATTTATGACATGATTCGTTTATTAAAATCAAGTACTTTAATTGATTTTTTATTTAGACTATAAAATTATATTGTGTTAGTAATTTTAGTTCCTACAGTCAATTTATTCCGTTAATGGTATAAATTGATTTGTTAGGGTTATAATTTAATTGATTTAAATATAATTATAGTCTGTTAGTAATTATTAAGTAAATTAATTTCGTGGTGGAAATTTTCAAATTATTTTATTATATTAAATTAAATTATTGTCTATTTCTTTGCCTTCTGCGTTTGGGATTAGAGGGGATCCGTATGTCAGCCCAATAGGATTGTTACCGGAGGTAGGATTAGAAATTATGATTTTTATTTGTTTGTCTTGCATACTTGAATGTTATTTGATCAAATGTGACCCAACCTTATGGAGTTGATTTTATGATGGAAATTGCATAGTGTGTTGTTACTTCTTTGGAACCAGTTTAGAAAATATGATACTATATTGACTTAGAGTCATGATTTGAGATTATTAAACCTAGGGTAGGTTATCTAGGTGTTAAAGTGAAAGTTTATTACTTTGGAGGTGCTGGAGCCTGGAAGTGGCTACCTGGGTATTCTTAGTAAGTTACTTAATCAAGTGATAATATTAAACTAAATGGAGTTAAAAATAAATTAATAAGATAATTATTCCTCGCCCATGCCTTGAGTTCTAGTATAGGCTAAAGATGGGAGTGGGAGAAGATGCTTGCCCATCTAGTAGTGATGGTGAGTCTGAAATGGTTGGTTTTCCTTGTCTGCATGAAAGGACTATTGATACCGCATAGAGTTGTAATCACCTAAAATTAGTCTAGTAGAACTTGACCCCCTTCTGATCAAATTGTCTCTTTTCTAAGCATCATTATGCAAAGTAACCCTGAAAATCCCCTTTCCATAATTAAATAAAAAATCTTATATCAAGCTTATACTATGGTCTAATTTCTAGATCTTGCATATTTATTTAATTGCTAAAACCTTGCTTTTAATATAAAGTTTCTACACTTTTATTAGAAAAACACATTCACATGTGTGCACATACTTAATCTTGACTAATTAGCAATTAAAAGGGATTTGTACTTTCAAAATTGCTATTTTTTCTTAATCTACCTAACATTTCCCTTTTGCCTCTTAATCCTTGCCATTCATTTCTACCTAACCTTGCAACTCCTTGCATCTCCTTTTGCCTCTTCATCTCAATCACTCATTCTTTTGCTTCTTAATCTCCACCCTTCATTCTTGAGGTAATTCCTTTAAAAGGAAGCTCTTTCATTTCTCAAGGGTCCCTAATCTTTTGTAATTCTTGTACTCTTGTCATTTTGCATCATAGCTTACTTGCATTCTCACTTAAGATAATCTTGCTAATTTGAATTTTTAGCTCTAAGTTGCTCTCATTTCTTAGTTTAGCTTCATTTCTAGCTTAATCTTGCATTGTTAATCTAGTTTCTTTCTTCCATTGCTTCACAAATTTAGCCCTTGCATTCTCATTCTAGATTACTAGTTGCTTGTATACATTCTTAGATTAATCTTTCATTCTAGCTTGCATTCTTGTATCTTAGCTTCATTTCTTACACTTTGAATCTTCCATTTTGGAGTAGTCAAGTCACTAATCCTCTATGCCAATTTGATGAGCATCATGAGAAGGATTAAACTCGCTTCAACTAAAAATATGTGAGTCGGTTCTTAATATTTCCTCTTCCATGGGTTCTCTCAAGTGTAATGTTTCATAGAACTGTGTCACACTTTTGATCACACATCTTTGGTGCCCACCATGGGGCTGGTTTCTCAAATTTAGCTCCATTTCTTGCAAATTTTAGTTCTTTTCTATCACAGGTTTGTCACTCTGATTTTGCAGGCTAAAGAATGGTACGATATTTCCTACTATACCTAGGTGACATTCTAGCATATTGCTAGGTGAAACTTTTCATTTTTTTGAATATCATTCTTTATTTCTAAGAAATGTCACCTGCTTCATAGAGAAATGTTGTTATGCCTTTATGAGGTATATCCTACTAGTCTTAAATGTTAGTTTTGTTCTTTATGTTCTATCGTACAATTTTTTGACAAACTGATTAACCCTCACCCATAATTAATTTCTATCACAGTCTATGTTTTAGCTGAGATTGCTTGATTTTTCTTGCATTTTTGGGTTTTTTGGTCTTCTAATAGAAATTAACAAGTGATCTTGTAAGGCCATCTCTTTCATTTTCATACTTTCTATGCCATAACTTGTGGATCTATAGGGTTTTGTTGCTAAAAATACCTCAATATCTTCATGCCTACTAATGGTTTGTGATGTAGGATGCTTGTCAAAGACTCCATCTTGAAACTATTGATGCTATTTGTCTTAAAAGATGCCTTGGAGATACAAATCAACTTTGTGTTTTACTACATTTGATTTCTAGGCACCTAGCTTAACTATAAGGCTTCTCATCTTGTGATTGGTTGAGTAGTAGGAGAGTATTCTCTTTTCCTTTTGGAAATTTAGAAATCTTGATCTACTTAGTAGGTCACTTGCAATTGTTCTTGGGTAAATGAAAATGTGCTTGATGTGTTTGGGATTCACTATGGAGTAGGAGAGTATGTGATTTTCCTCATGGAAAATCAGGAATATATAACTCCACTAGCTATCCATTTTCTTTCTTGCATTTACCTTTAGAGGGTCTGCCAAGAGAGAAATCTTTTGGGAATGACCCAAGTGGGGAACAAGAAAAGCCATCTAACTCCACCCTACTATAATCAAATTCTTCCTTAAATATAAAGAGAGGGGAGACTTGGCTATTTCTATTCCTAATGCTTCTTCATGTGTAGGGCCTTGTTGCCTAAATATTGCTAAGCAAGACTACTCTTGATTGGGGGCTTGTAGGCCCTTCTTGGTCCAAATCTTGTTTAAAAGATTATAATGGTAGTGCATTCAATTTGTATAGGGCCGATAGGTATAAATATTTCTTGTGAGACTATGCATATTGGGTGCTTGTAGGGCTATAGGCCTTAATTTATCTTGTGAAAATACAGGGGTAAACATTAAAGAAGATATTTACTAAACACCTTAGGACTTAGAAGCTATCCTTTTGGCTATGTGGCTTCCTTTGTGCAAGGATTGATCCAAGTGAAATTTCCCAAATCACCCCAAGACACTCACCATATGTACTCCCTTGGATGCAAATCCATGACAAAGCCAACATCACTTTGTGTGAGGCAAAGGGGTACCAATTTGTGGGAAAAGGTTGAAAAACTTCCCGCTTGACCTTAGGTAGTTTTTCTTGATGTTCTTTCTTGTGCTAAGACTTGTGAGAATACTTGTTGAACATACACTTAGTATACTTGAATATCGTTACACCTTGCTAGACCTCACATATGCTTGTATCCACAAGGTTTCTTTGTCTCTTGTTGGATTGTTTGAAGACTATTTTTTGTTCACACTACTTTCTTTCAAAATAAACCTTGTCTAGTAAATGCTCCAAACTTGTCAATCAACCTTTCAATCCTTGAAATTAAACTCTTGGACTAAGCTCAAAATTTTGTCAACATTTCTTCTCCTTTCTATCCTTAGCTCATCTTGTTATTTGGTACATTCTGACATGTTAGGAATTGCCTCTAGCTAGAAAAGATTACTTTGGTCTCTTGACTACATTCTTGGCTAGTAGAATTCTCACTTGTCTGCCATCTCTTAAATGATCAACTCTCTTCGATTCTCTATCTTATCTCTTTCTTGTTCACAAGTATCACACATAGGGATCTACATGCAACTTGGACACCTTGTGGCAAGTTATCTTTTCTCTATATCTCTTACACTCTTACACTTTGGACAAGTGAACACTTTTACTTACCTAGCTCAAACATCAAGTTATCTTAAGTCATCCTATTTGGATTTTGACAATATTCTTTCACATTGGTCACAACTAGATCTCAGATTTGTAAAGGAAAGAAACTTGAAGCTATCTTTGACAACTCAACTAAAGAAGGTCCTATACCTTGGGGTTTCAAACCTTTTGCTAACATCTTTAGTGAATCTACTCTATCCTCTCCTATATTGGCACATAGTGTTTCTTACACTCCAATCATGGAAGAGTGAAACAAAAGGATTAAGGAATTCCTAAAACAATTGGGTGACAAGAAATTTGGAAAAAAAAACAAGAGCATTCCAACTCTAGACATGGCTCTCAACATGACTCTCAACATACTAGACATGGATCACATGGCTCACAAGGTGGTGATTTAGATAAAGAAATAACTGAGGAAGACATCTTATAATTTTAGCAAGATGAACACTTACAAAGACTTATGAATTTGACTCTAAGTTAAAAAAAAAAAGGTCAAGACTTCTTGCATCTAGCCTTGCAAGGAGTTAAGCTACCTCACAACTTTGATGTTGACAACTTGATCAAGAAAGAGGAACCATCTGAAATGGAAATTGTTAAGAAAAAGATGGAAGAAAAATGATGAAACAAATGCTACACTTAGAAAAAGAGAAGGAAAAACCAAGCACGTCCTTTTCTCTTGAGGCTATATGCTTATTTTCTTTTGACAAAGATCTATATATGCCTCCTTTTCCTTGAAAGGTTGAGTTTCCTAAGTATGAAAAGTATGATGGTATCAAATATCCTCATGATCATATTAGGGAATTTTGTGCACTAAGCATGGAGTTCTTGTACAAACTCACCTATCTTATGAAACTCTTTCCTAGGAGTCCTAGTATCTCCTCCTCTCAAATCATTTGACCAACTAGTGTAAAGATTTATTCAAAAATGTTCCTATAAGATCCAACATGCTATCACTATGCTTGATCTTTGCAACATCAAAAAATGTCAAGGAGAGTCTTTTGTGGTTTTCCTTCAAAGATGGTGAAAGCTATACTCATGTTATCCTCAATAGATTTTTGAGACTAAAAAAATTGATATATTCATCAATGCTTTGGTTCCTAAAATCAATTATGCATTACATATGCAAACTCAAGATTCATTCGATAAATTGGTTGAATCATCTCTTTGCATGAAGGATGTCCGTATTCGTAAGGGTGATATCACTCTTCAATCTAAATCCTTTTCTCACAACCAACATAGCAAGGATAAGAAAAAATTCTAGAACAAAACTAAGGATGTCATCAATGATGGAATTGTGGCTACAACTTCAAATTCTACCATTGCTAAAGAGAAAGCTTTCAATATCTCTACTACTATGAAAGCTAAAACTGATAAGCCTTGGGCTTCTAAGCCTAAGAGAAACTTTACTCCTCTAGGAGAATCACTTGAAAATGCTCTGAAGATGCTTTTAGCTAGTCAAATTATTACTTTTCATGATAACTCAAGACCTTATGATCCTGAGATCAAGCCTAAATGGTGGAATGAAAACCACTATTGTGACTATCATCATAATAAAGGCCATAAGACTAATGAATGCATGAAACTTAAAAATCTAATCCAAGATCTAATCGATAATGAGACTATTGTGGTTGATCCCCCACAAGAAAACAATGATCACAAGGCTTTCAAGGAGCCTTTTTCTAAATTTGACAAAGGGGAGTCTTCTAAGGAAAAAGATGATAAGGTTGCCTACACCTATTCTAATAGCAATAATGTGATCAACATGGTTGAATATTCTGATCATACTAAAGGCAAAGCTAAAGATGACTCATCTAATGTAGTTACTCCCTCTCAAGAAAAAGTCACTCCTCCAAGATAAGCTTCATCTTCCTCCTTTTCTTCTAAGAAAGAAACAACCTCGACAACTGAACTAGCTACCTCATCAGCCTCACAAAACTACAACCTAGTTAACCAACTTCAACATACTTAAGCTCAGATCTCTATACTTGAGCTACTATAAATCTCTCCTATTCATAGAGAGATTGTTGATCAAGCCCTTCTTCTAGCTAACATACCTAAGGACCTAGACATTGGTAAGTTCCAGTCCATGGTCAGTCACCTCGCTTCACCTCCTTATCTCACTTTCTCTCAAAATATGACACACATGCTAGCCATCCTCATAATTAGCCCCTCTATATTGAATTCATTATCCATCAGTATAGTTTCAAGTGCATTTTGATAGATGGAGGCGTAGGCTTGAATATTTGTATTTTCAATCAAGTTAAATCTCTTAGTTTCTCATAGCATGTTGTTGATCCCTGACACAAAATAACAATCAAAGCATACAATGAAGATGAACACTCTTCTAAAGGCATGGTAGTCTTGCCTATTTAGGTAGGTCTTGTTTAACAGGATGTCATTTTTCAATTCTTGGATATTCCTTTTGCATACAACATACTCTTGTGTCATCCTTGGATCCATGCAATGTAAGCAGTTCCTTCCACATATCATCACTGCATTAAATTTACTCATGACAAAATTGAGATTACTATTCCTGTAGATTTAGCATGTGCTTATAGAAATCCTAAAAAATCAGACTGAATGGTTCCTCACAACAAAGAAAGATCACCTCCTAAAAAATCAGAAACAAGGGAAAAACTACCTCTATCAGACTGTGGAAGCAGAATACTTGTTAGACTACTGGTATGAGAGCTTATCAAGTGGACACTTTTCCTGTCTCTTCAAAATCTTATGGAAAATAATCTCCATTAGCTACAACACCTATTATTCATGGAGGTACTGGAATGATTAAGGCTACAATTTCCCTAGAACTAGAAAGAGATGAAAGTGCTACCTTACTCTACAAGAGCAAAAAACTTGAACAAAAAGACAAACATGCTAAATTCTTGCCTAAAATGTACGGTATGGGCTAACAACTTATGTGGAAGATGGTATGTGATGGAAAAATTCCTCTTGGCAAGAACAAAGGTCTTCTTGAGCCTTTACATGTTGAATTTTGAAATCCTAAGGATAAAAATGGTGTTGACTATCATGGACATAATCTTAACAAACCTAACAACAACACTCACACCTATGAGGATTCAGATGAAGAAGAAGTATAAATCTAGTCTATGACATATAAAAGGATCTTACATATCTAAAATTCTAATCTAGACTATCAAGGAGAGCCTTATATTCCATTTTGAGCTCCTTAATAAAATGATCTCATTGATCTAACAGAACATGGTCTTGAACAAAGTCCTACTCTTGCTGATACTACTCTTACTTCTACTCCTACTATTGAACATATCCTGGCCTTAACTCTAATCACATGCATCATGATTAGGGACAACTAACTGACGTCTCCCAAATCTTGGATATGCCTCATAGTATACCTATTCTAGACTACTCTACTACTCTCGCTACTGAGAAAGATCTTTTTGTTGAAAGTACACCTCCTCTAACAGATGGTAGTGATAATGAAAACCTACCTCTTACTATTTTTATAGATAATTATATTAGGTAGAATCACAAAAATGAAACAGACTTGCATGAGTATGAGTGGGACTCCCTATTAGATGCTGCTATGGAAATACAAGTTGATGTCATACACAGATATGCTCTTGCTACAAACTTTGAAAGAGGAGAAAAATCAAACTCTTAAGATTGAGTTGATATAGAAGATCCTTTCCACCTTTCTGTGGAAATCATTCCTATGGCTCCTAGGCCATCTACTTAGAACAATACTTCATCTAATCAAGAAAATCATGGGTATGTAAGACCTCATCCTATGACAGCTTCGTGGAACTTAAAAAGGTCTAGAATTGAGCTGGTTCCTATTTGTGAATGGACCATCCATGTTAGATTCGCATAATACTCCTTTGACTCTTCTAGGACAACTTGAAATTGACAATGTTCTATGAAGGATAACTTTCTTGATCTCTCTAACTCATTCATGAATGATGAGGATGATACTAGTGTCTTTGCACTTGAACCTATTGAACCTTACCCCTCATCCTTCCTAAACTAAGTGGCTAGACCACTTCTCATCCATCCCTCCATTTAAACCTATCATATCAACCTCATTCATTCATAATTCCTGAGTCTTCTGGAAGCAATTTGGATGTGCAACATAACAATTAGAAATACAAGAATCCACTTATATCTAAAGGTCACCATGTCTGATCTAATCGACATGTGACTACAAATAAAAAATCAATATTCAAGAGACCACAAAGGTTCTCCAAAAAAAAAGAAGAAAATTAAGGAAAATATAGAATCCAAAATCCATCATCAAATTGTGCTCAAAAGTATTTCAAAGAAAAGAACTATCAAAGGCTATGTGGATTCCCAAGTTAAAAAACTTGGATATAAAATCAAAATCAATGTTTCCATCTCCTTCTTATGACTCACTTCACTCTCCTCTCTATTTTAACATCATTACCTTTCATACCTCATACTACTCTTCACTCAATCATTGCCTTCCCAAAAGTGCACACTGGTATCTCTTTATCGCTAATGACTTGCTTTGGAAATGTCTTGATGGTACTCTCCTTAGGCATTTAGAACATGAGGAATATGAAAAAGTGTTAGGGGAGATCTATGCAGGTATTTGTGGATCTCACTTGAATGATCTTTCCTTGGCTGTGAAACTCTTGACATTTGGACACTACTGGTTGGATCCTTACATCACTACTATAGCATCTACTTATGAAGCTTCTCAAATGGCTACTACAAACAATGAGATTCTCAAATAGCCTCTCAATGCTCTTCATCTCCAACAACTCTATAACTGGATACTCTTCTTCTTGTACAATAATTTATAATCCTAAAATAATCTGATCTTGAAAAAATCCTAAAAATTGTAAAATGTCTTGAAAAAAATGAATATCTAGGTGAAAACCTGGTAACAGGCACCTTGATGTCTTAAAAAAAATGAAATATTAAAAAAATACCAAAAAAGAAAATCTTTAAAAACTCATAAAAAGAGAAAAATCATGCCTTGGTGAAAACTTGGAAATAGATGCCTTGGTAGAAAAAATAGAAATAATCTCCAAGTGGTGAAAACCTAGCAAACAGGTGTCACTTCTAATCAACACTCCATCTATCAACACATGTCTAAGCTCTTTTCTCCCTTCATCCATCTTGCTTTATGTTTCATTGTGCCATCATGGGCTAGAACTTGTCTTTGTCTTGTACTCAGTTATTGTCCATCGTCTAGGGTAAATCGTATGCCTATCTTGTTAGGAATAACAGTCCACAATACAACTAAGAGGGAGGGTGAATTAGTTGTATAACAAATTATTAAACTTTAAAATTTAAGCAGCACAATATCAGATCCAATGAACATAATGAATGTCAACACAATAACACAATATTTTAGCCTCGGGGAAACCCTATTAAAGGTAAAAACCCTGGTGGGAATTAACACCCACAAATGATGTACTGAGAGTGTAGTTATCCTTGTTAGAAGATATAGCCCTATTAGGAGCTTATTGAAACATTATAGTACATAGTCCTTGTTAGAGGACAGACCCTGTTAGGAGTCAAGAACAAAAGGGAGGGCTCACTACCCAAGGCTCACTTCCCAAAGAAGGTTAAGTCCACCTTCAAAAATCATTGTTCGCAACACAAGTGTATATGAAGAAATACACAATCTTTTAAACTATTCGGTAGAAACTGTCTTTGTTTGATCAGTTCCAATGAAGTCCACCAATAAACCTCCACTCTACATACATTAAACACAAGCTCATAGATTTCACAACCTCTCTATATCATCTACTTCTCATTTCATATATTTTCCAAAGCAAAGACCTTTCATTTATACCTTACTATAATTCTCATAAGTAGGTCATCCCATAGGGATTTCCTAATTACAAACAATTACATAAACCCTTGCTAAGATAGACATGATATCTAAAGCAAGTCTACAATGATTAAATTACAATAATTAAGGACCGACATCCTTAATTCAAGTTTTCCATCCATCATACACGCTACATCTCTGTAGTCAGCTTCCAAATAGATCACCTTCCAAAGTACATGCCACAACTAATGGAATCCTACATTCTGTACCTTGTGTAGTTCATAGAACATTCTTCAATACTCTATCTTTCATCTCTAAAGTTCACATGCATTGATTCCACATCACTTGAGATCTATACACAAAACTCAGAGACTAACTCTATCATTTGTCACTATCATAGTCAATGAACAGTCTTCACCAAAACATCTTTAACTCATCCAATATGAAACAATAAATGATGTAATCTTGGATATAAGATCACAACATCCTCTTGAACTCTCATCTGTCTTCGCAACATCTGAAACATCTATATAGTGTCCATACATTGTGATAACCAGTCTAATTCCCTCACATAAACATATGTTGACATCAGTAACAAACACAAATGACAACAATATGAGTGCCCATTCAGTAATGTAGTGATTAAACATATTAAATGTCTCAATAACCTCCCTAGGCATTAGCAATATCCAACATATCTAAGTTGTCAATGATTTATCACTTTGTCAACCTTTTGAGCTTAACTTGATTCATTTTATCAATCATTTCTAATGGAAAATCTCATCACTAATACTTCTTGGAGTTTCTCAACTCCACAATTCTTCAGTATTTCTTAACACTACCTATCTGGGCATGATTGTGTTTCTTAACACGTATTGGATCTTGCACTATCTTTCACTACGCACTTGCACTTTGACACTAGCACAAAGGTGTTTTCTTAACACCTAGTACCCAATTACATCTTAGAAAATTGAAAACTTCTGAGATATGTTGAACTATTTTCTTGTGTGTTATCCGTTATTATTGATTTTTCCTTGATATGTTTTCTAAGGTTTCTTGACAATGTTTACTTGACTAGAGGTTCACGACTACGGGAATAACATTATTTGTCCTTGATTTATTCTTGTGTTGTGATTTCAATGATCCTAAGTTATCTAATAACCTAGGTGTCTCTGGTAAGAGACTCTATCATGATTGGAACGTCACACCTTCTTTATTGGGATACTTATGTGTGGTTGGAATTATCTCATTATCCAGTTCTTGTGTTTAGCAAGTATGAAGACACTCCTAGTTATCTAGGTAGCTTATGCCTTGGTACAGATGTTATTTTACAACATTAACTTGGAAACCATGTTTAGGTCATCTCGACTCTTGTACCTCGATGCTTATGTGTGTTTCCTACATCTTATCTGATAGGGTTTTATTCATATTTTTACGGTCGTTCTTGCACCATTGAAGGTTGTATTGACCTTCAATGTCCCAAATACTCAAATGATTAAAACTAATGGCCTACATGATCGGTGACTTGACTACTCTCATATCTTAGGATGCATTTCATTCTAGGTTTGTATTTAGCTTTGCATTTCAATATCAAGTTGGGATTCTCCACATCTCCTTTCTAAAAGAGTGTTCTCATTACTTCATATCAGTTCACTCAAACATACATCTTTTTGATCTCTTGGGGCATATCACGTTCATCAAGACCCATATTAATCTAGTATTCTCTCTCAGATAATTAGCTATCTCAATCTCCTTGGATAGATATTCAATCTCATTGCTTCATATCAGGCTAGATACTCTTGTCTTACTTATCAGTCTTTTTTTAATCAATTTCAGAGTTTGATCTCTATCAGCTATTCTTGACGTCATCATTATTTGACTCAATGTGTTCCCAGATTTCTCACACATTAGTCAAGAAAGGGAAAATGTAATCACCTAAAATTGGTCTAGTAGACCTTGACCCCCCTTCTGATTAAATTGTCTCTTTTCTAAGCATCATTATGCAGAGTAACCCTTAAAATCACCTTTTCATAATTAAGTAAAAAATCTTATATCAAGCTTATACCATGGTCTAATTTCTAGAGCTTGCATATTTATTTAATTCCTAAAACCTTTCTTTTAATATAAAATTTCTACACTTTTACTAAAACAACACATTCACATGTGTTCACATACTTAATCTTGATTAATTAGCAATTAAAAGGGAATTGTGATTTCAAAATTGCTATTTTGTCTTATTCTACCTAACATTTCCCTTTTGCCTCTTAATCCTTGCCACTCATTTCTACCTAACCTTCCATCTCCTTGCATCTCCTTTTGGCTCTTCATCTTAAGCACTCATTCTTTTGCCTCTTAATATCCACCCTTCATTCTTGAGGAAATTCTTTTAAAAGGAAGCTCTTCCATTACTCAAGGGTCCCTAATCTTTTTTAATTCTTGCACTCTTGTCATTTTACATCATAGCTTACTTGCATTATTACTTTATTAAGATAATCTTTCTAATTTGAATTCTTAGCTCTAATTTTCTCTCATTTCTTAGTTTAGCTTCATTTCTATCTTAATCTTGCATTTTTAATATAGTTTCTTTCTTGCATTGCTTCACAAATTTAGCCCTTGCATTCTCATTCTAGATTACTAGTCGCTTGTATACATTCTTAGCTTAATCTTTCATTCTATCTTGCATTCTTGCATCCTAGTTTCATTTCTTGCACTTTGAATCTTCCATTTTGGAGTAGTCAAGTCACTAATCCTCTATGCCAATTTGATGAGCATCATGAGAAGGATTAAACTCACTTCAACTAAAAATATATGAATCGGTTCTTAATATTTCCTCTTCCATGGATTCTCTCAAGTGTAATGGTTCATGGAAGTGTGTTTCTTAGATGAATAGCTATACAACCAAAAATAGGAATGAGAGGTTTTGTAGGTTCCTATCATGAATAGTGTCTCAAATGACTAGGGGTCAAAGTCCAGAGAGGTTACTAGGTGACCTTAGATTTGACTCATGTGATGAAACTTCCTTGATTTCATTCTAGGTTTCCTAGATGTGTCAGTTTCCTCTAGGTTATTATGTGTACCATTGACTTATGAGTTGTACCCTTGAGATAGGATCTTCTAGGATCCTTTCTTAGTTTACCTGACTGATTGATTTTGTTATCTAATGTAAGAGAATCTCGGGTCCTTGGAAATCTTATGTCACCAAAAGATGTTTGAAGTTTTCTGTGTTGCTCGATTCCATCTTTGACCAAGTTGGTTCGGTGTTGCTCAGTTTCCTTTTCTTACTGGTGTTGGTCGGTTATCTCTCTAGCATTTAGTTATTTCCCAGGCACTCAGTGATGCTTGTATGGCACTCGGTTATCCTTGCTTACCGAGTTGTTTATTTTGGATTTTTATTGAGTCTGACTCTTGCATTTATATTTGGTCACATATTTAATGCTGGTATCTATCATTGGAAAACATGTGGACCTAGATCTAGTCATTCCTTCTGTTGATGGTGGATCTGAAGGCCGACTTGATTTGGTAGCCTCTTGTATAAATGTAGTTGTTTGGTTAGAGTTTTAGGAGTCATTTTTGGGATAGAAGATAGAAGATAGGAAATTAGAGATTATTGGTAGATCCTCACATGTTGGAGGACTTCTATACTTGATTTTAGTATCTAGCCTAAATCGAGAAGGCCTTATAGCCCGGCATGTATGAATCAATTAAAGATAATATATGAAAGTGTTTGCATTCTCTCTCTCACTTTTGTGTGTTTTTGCTTCCACATGTGATCTCTGCAAGGTGGATCTAGTTAGGGTGTGCCTTGGGCCCCTCTCCCCATCCTCCCTTGCATCAGGTAGTATCAAAGTTGAGGTGAGATCTAGATCTAGATTTGTGAATCAAGGTTTGAGGGTTCCTTCTTGTCAAACCCTAGTTGATTTTTTGTGGGGTAGAAGATTGCGATCTGACCTATAATTGCAAAGGATTTCAAGATGGTTCATGGGAGGTAAGATCTAGATACAGGATTGGCAAACATGTTGACACAACTTGCTACTAGATTAGAAGCTGTTGAAACAACTCAGAGAAGAGGAAGAAATCTTGAAGATGTTAGTGATGATGAAATTGAGGCAGAACAAGGTGATGTAGAACCTGAACCGGTGATGGATCAAGGTGAGGAAAGATTGTTGAATGCTTTGAAAAATCTGAAATCTGCACCACACTTTAATCCTCCTGAGTATAGTGGAAAATTGGTTTTTGATGAATTGGTGGACTGGATCACCGAGATGGAAAAGTAATTTGAATATGAAAATGTACCTAAAGAAAAGAAGGTGAAAATTGCAACCACAAAGTTGAAGAGTCATGCATCCTTGTGGTGGGAACATTTATAGTTGGATAGAAAGAGGAAAGGTAAAAACAAAATAGGAGTATGGAATAAAATGGTGAATAAATTGAAAGGAAAGTTCTTACCTTGTGATTATAGGATTAACCTAGTTAGGTGAATGCAAAGTTTGAGGTAGAAAGATAGCTCAGTAAAAGAATATATTGAGGAATTATATAGATTAGATATTAGATCTAGACATGATGAAGATGATGTGGAAAGAATTGCTAGATACCTAAATGGTTTGAGATTTTCCATCCAAGAAGAAATCAGTTTGGTCAAATTAGAGAACATTGAAGAGGCTTATCAATTTTCATTAAAGGCTAAGGATAAATTAAACAAGAGACATGAGAGAAGATAAAGAGGTAGAGGTGGTAGATTCCCTAGAGGAAGAGGTAGATCTTATGGTGAAAATAGTAGATCTGAACCTGAAAACATAACTCTGGATAAAAGCAAGATTGGGTAGAAAGGTGAAAATTCATCTAGAGGTAAAGGCAGTAACTACAGATGTGGTTATAACAGAGGTGGTTTCTGAGGAACTTGTTACAATTGTGGAGAAGAAGGACATAGATCATTGGAGTGTACGCATGCAAGTAAGAAGGTAATAGTACAAATGCTTTGGTGCAAGAAGGGTCACCGAATGAACCCAAGAAGGAAAATAACTTGATGGTAAGGAGAGAAATTTGGAGTGAAAGTAATAAGGAAGATCCGGTAAGGAAAAGTTTTTTCAAGACAAAATGTAGAGTTTCTGATGAAGTTTGGAAGGTAATCATTGACAATGGTAGCTTGGAGAATCTCGCATCTGAGGAAATGGTCACAAAGTTGCAGTTGAAAAGGTTGGAACATTTGAAGCCCTATCAGATTTCATGGATCAAAGATGAGCATAAAATCTTGGTAAGTGAACAATGTTATGTGAATTTGAAAATTGGAAAGTACTATGATAAGGTGTTATGTGATATCATGCCTATGGATTGTTGCCATATTTTGTTGGGTAGAGCTTGGCAATATGATAAACATGCTATATATGATGGGAGATTGTATAAATATACTATTTGGGCTGATGGGAGAAGACAAATCTTGTTACCTTTGATGGAAGAACCCGTTAATAATGTTTTCACATCTATGAAAGTTTTCTTGATGGAAGGAAGAAAGTTTGTTAAGGATTTTAAGAAGAATGATGTATGTTTTGTTGTGATTACTAACAAACTGAGTAAGAAAATAGAGGATAGTATACCTGAGGAGATTGATAAATTACTCACCAAGTATAGTGAGATTATTTTTGATAATGTACCTGATGGTTTGCCACCAAAGAGAAGCATTTATCATTGCATGGATCTAATCCCTAGTGCTAGTTACGGAATAAGGCACCAAATTGGTTGACACCTACTGAGAATCAGGAATTGAAATGATAGATTCAAGACTTGTTGGAGAAAGGTTTGATCAGAGAAATTTTGAGTCCTTGTGTAGTACCTATTGTATTGGCACCTAAGAAGAATGGAGAATGGTGAATATGTACTGATTCTAGAGAAATCAACAAGATAACAATGAAATATAGGTTTCCTATAGCGAGAATGGATGACATAATGGACAGTTTGACTGGAGAAAAGTATTTTACCAAAATTGATTTGAAAAGTGGGTATCATCAAATCAGAATCAGAGAAGGTGATGAGTGGAAGACTTCTTTCAAGACAAAAGAAGGTTTGTATGAGTGGTTGGTTATGCCTTTTGGTTTAAATAATGCACCAAGTACTTTTATGAGGTTGATGAATGAATTTTTGAAGAAATTATTGGGTAAGTTTGTGATTGTATATCTTGATGATATTATGATATTTAGTAAGACTAAAGAAGAACATTTGTTAGATGTTAAACAAGTATTGCAAAGGTTCAAAGAAGAAAAGTTGCTGATAAATCTGAAAAAGTGTTCTTCAATGAAAGAGGAAATTGTGTGTTTGAGATTTGTGATTTCAGATCATGGTTTGAAAATGGATCTTGAAAAGGTTGAAGCTATTTTGAATTTCCCTACACCTGAGAATGCTACTGAGGTAAGATCATTTGATGGTTTGGCAAGTTTTTACCAAAATTTCATTAGGAATTTTAGTTCAATTTGTAATGCTACGACTGAGACTATGAGAGGAGATAAAAGAGAATTCAAGTGGACACATGGAGCTGAAAAAAGTTTCTAGACTCTAAAGTAGAAGGTTGTTGAATTTCTTGTTTTGGCATTTCCTGATTTCAATAAGGTATTTCAAGTGGAATGTGATGCAAGTGGAAGTGCAATAGGAGCTGTATTGAGTCAAGAAGGTAAACCTGTTTCTTTCTTTAGTGAAAAGTTGAATGATGTAAAAAGGAAATATTCTATGTATAATCAAGAATTCTATGATATTGTTCAAGCACTGAAGAAATGGAGACATTATTTGATATCGAGTGAATTTTTTTGAGCGATGGAGAAAGTGCAGAGAACCTATTAAAGATCAACCGAGTACTAAATGGGAAGAATATTTTATTCAAGAAGGTATGTTGTTTAAAGGTATTTAGTTGTGTATACTAAGAGGAGCAATGAGAACTAATTTGATAAAAGAGAAAAATAGTAGTTGTTTGGTTGGACATTTTGGTGTTGATAAACATTTAATTTTCTTAAGGAGAAATACTTTTGGCCACAGTTGTATAAAGATGTTCAGAAATTTGTGAAAAGTTATGGAATTTGTCAAGTTGCAAAAGGAGTAAGTCGGAATACTAGATTGTATACACTAATTTATGTTGCTGAGAAACCTTGGATTAATATCAGTATGGATTTTTTTCTTGGCTTACTGAAGATAGTAAGAGGTAATGATTCCATATTTGTTTTTGTGGATAGATTTTCTAAAATGGCACGTTTTATACCTTGTAGAAAGACATCAGATGCAGTACATATAGCAGATCTTTTCTTTAATGAAATTGTTAGATTGCATGGATTACCAAGGAGTATTATCTCTGACCAAGACAATAAACTTGTTGGATACTTTTGAAAGACCCTTTGGAGAAAGTTTGGCACTGAGTTGAAATACAATTCTACATTTCACCCACAGATCGATGGACAAACAAAAGTTGTAAATAGAAGTTTGGGAAATCTTTTGAGATGCTTAGTTGGAGACACACCAAGCAATTGGGATTCTGTGTTGGCACAAGCAGAGTTTGCATATAATAATTTAGTGAATAGGAGTATTGGAAAAATACTTTTTGAGATTGTAAATGGCATACAACCGAGAGATATATCTAATTTGAGGGATATTGCTGATGAAAGAAAGAGAAGTGCCAAAGGAGTAAAGTTTTTTGAGTACATGAAGACATTGCATGAAGATGTGAAACATAAGTTGGAGAAAATTAATAAAAAAAACAAAGACAGAGCTGATAGATCAAAAAGACATAAGACTGTTGCAGTCGATGATGAAGTAATGGTTCATTTGAAGAAAGGTAGATTTCCTGTTGAAACATATGAGAAGCTAAAAATGAAGAAGTTTGGACCTTGCAAGATACTGAAGAAATTTAATAGTGGAAATGCATATGAGATTGAGTCACCTGATGGCATGGATATATCACCTATTTTCAACATTGTTGATTTGTATGAGTATCATGAGTTGGATGAAGAAATGACAGTACCAAATGATTCTCCTAAGAAATAGACAGAAGAAGTTGAGCATATTTTGGAGCAAAGAATTGGCAGAAGTACAAGAGGAAAACAATATATGGAATATTTGGTAAAGTGGAAGAATAGACCAATTGAAGACAATACATGGATTTCACAATCTAAGTTGGATGCATCTTAGATTGTACCTTCTTCATTATTTGGAGAATAATTTTCAAATAAACCTAGGTGTCTGATGTAGGAGCATCTCGGGTCCTTGGAAATCCTGTGTCACCAAAAGATGTTTGAAGTTTTCTATGTTTCTTGGTTCCTTCTTTGACTAAGTTGGTTCGGTGTTGCTCAGTTTCCTTTGCTTACTGGTGTTGGTCGGTTATCTCTTTGGCACTCGGTTATTTCCCTGGCACTCGGTGATGCTTGTTTGGCACTCGATTATCCTTGCTTACATAGTTGTTTATTTTATATTTCTGTTGAGGCCAACTCTTGCATTTATATTTGGTCATGGATTTAATGCTAGTATCTATCATTGGGAAGCATTTGGACCTAGATCTATTTGTTCCTTCCATTGATGGTGGATCTGAAGGCCAACTTGATTCGGTAGCCTCTTGTATAAATATAGTTGTTTGGTTAGAGTTTAAGGAGTCATTTTTGGGATAGAAGATAGGAAATTAGATATTATTGGTAGATCCTCACATGTTGGAGGAATTTTGTACTTGATTGTAATATCTGGCCTAAATCGGGAAGGCCTTACAGCCTGACATGTATGAATCAATTGAAGATAATATATGAAAGTGTTTGCATTCTCTCTTTGAATTTTGTGTGTTGTTTCTTCCTCATGTAATCTCTACAAGGTGGATCTGGTTAGGGGGTGCCTTTAGCCCCTCTCCCCATCATCCCTTGCATCATTATCTGAGTGGGATTTTATGTTCTCTCCTCAACATGGTGGGATTGGAACCATAGGTTTCCACGAGGTCAAGAGGTAGTGATTCTTTTACCATTTGAGAATCTGATGTCCTTGTTCTAGTGCTGGAAGATCCTGGTTGTAGCTACTTCCTTTCCTATCTTCTTGGAGATCTATTCTTACTCTTGTACTTCTCTATTTGTATTTAGTATTTTATTGTAATTACATACCCTGGAAAATGTGTAGTGGATGTTGATGATTCTGTGTATTTTATCATTCATATGTAATTATGATGTAATATGTAATTTATGGATGTAATTTTATTTTATAGTTTCTAAGTTAAGGAACCCTTGAGATGTGTAATCCATTATGAATATTATGTATTGTGTTTATGTACTTATGGACTTTATGTTTTACTTCCACTTTTTAATTCATCATTTTTTGTAAACATTTAAGAAAAAAAAATATTCTACAAACTTAGTATCATGTTTTAGGTTAATATCTCCTGGGTTCCCTGGCAGGGCATTCCACCTAGTATTAGAGCCTATGTTTCAAACACTGAGAGCTCTAGGAATAATGTATGTCCATTAGTTTTATAGTGGTCAAAACTTGAAAACAAAACTTAGACATATAACACTCTTGTATTTCAAACCATTATTTTTGCAAATCTTAGCATGCTTTATTTATTTCTTCCTTCTTGTTCTATGTTGTAGGAAAGATGTTCACTAAGACTAGGTTCATGGCTAGAGGTCAAAGTGAAGGCCGTAGTAGGGGACATAGAAGAAGTTGACTTCCTAGCCCTCCATTTAGTTAGAGAGTTGAGGAGATCAGGGAAGAGGATAATAGAGAACAACATGGTGATTCAAGAGAACTTAATGCCATGCAAATTCTCCAAATTATTTTAGAGCGACTTCCTGTGTAGAACAAGACTGACTAGGAAGTATCACGTCATTCTAACAATGAGGAGAGATAGATCTAGGAGTCCAAAAAGGATGGGCACTACCCTCAATCAGGGAGCCACAAATTCCAATAAGATGAGAGACCTCCTGAGATCACAATCACCTCCTTTTAATGGTCTTGGCACCAGTTTTGAGGAAAAGACTTGGCTCATTACTTTGGATCATTGTTTCTCCATGTAATAGTTTGACACTAATGTTAAGGCAAGATGTGTCATTATGAGTCTTGAGGGATTTGTAGCTTCATGGTGGAAAATAGAGGAGCACAAACTTGGATTTACTATGGAGACTGTCACTTGGTAGCTTTTCCTTGAAAATTTTTATGAGTGATTCCTATCTGATCAGTGGTAGCATAAGCGAGCAGATGAATTCCATAATCTGAGGTAGATATCTATTCCTATTCAAGAGTACAAGTGACATTTCTTTGAGCTTAGGCCCTATGTAGGATTCAGTGATTAGTCACCACTCATGTTACAACATTTCATCATAGGACTCAATGGCTACATTGTCAGAGGGGTTAAGGTTTACGAACCCAAGACCCTTAAGGAAGTGGTTATAAATGCTACTTTGGTTGAGGAAAGTTTAGCCTTAGGACATGGTGGACAGATAGGGGTTCAAACAAGAGTTCCTACATCTTTAGTCTATAAAGGAAATCAGAACCAAGGTGTGAGAAACTTCAAGAGACCCCTTCCCTATTTTTGCAATCAGCAATAGAAGGCACAAATCCTCTAGCACAAAATAGTGGTTCTCACTCTAAGAACTTCCATCTTTTCATGCAATAGGTGCAATCAAAATAGTCATCCTGCATAGATCACACATTTAGTTGCAAACAAAGGAAACTATCCGAAATCTAGTGCACCCTCCACTAGGGAGGTCATGGTAGAGGCAATGTTTTCTTCTCTTGTGGAAAACATAGTCATATTGCATTGAATTGCCCTCAACGTGCATCACATTTTTTAGGATAGAGACCTTTAGCTTCCAAGCCTACTATAGGGGATGCTAGAAGATCTCATAGGGTATTTACAGTAGTGGACCATCATCAGGAAGAACATCAAGGTACTATGGTAGAGACTTCTAGTGCCACTAGAGGTATTTCTCTTTCTATTTTATTTGATTCAGGAGCTAGCAGCTCTTTTATATCTCCTTTTATAGTAGATAGATGCAGGCTAGTGGCAATAAAGCAAGACATTAGCTAGAAAGTAGAGTTAGCTAGCCTCTGGGGCAAGGATATCAATAGACTCTCTAGTTCATTAGTGTGAGTTAGACCTAGGTAAATTCACCACCACAGTTGACCTTCATGTGATTCCTTTGGGATCATATGACATTTTCCTTGGAATAGATTGGTTAAGTTCTCATAGACCTAGCTTTCATTGTAGACAAAAGTTAATTAGATGCAAAGATGATGCTAGCAAGGATTGTGAGATAGTGGGAATTCAGCGCCCTATATCTCTTCATATGATTTCCACTATGAAACTCAAGTCAAACATGTGAAAGGAATGCCAATTATTTTCTATAACTATGAAGGAGCTTGATGAAGTGGAAATAGAGGAGAAGACTCTTGATCATCCTATACTTCAAGAATTCATTGATGTCTTTCCTACTGAGATTCCAAGTATGCCACCTAAGTGTGACATAGATTTTGCATTGATCTTGTTCCCAGAGTAAAACCTATATCTAGAAATCCTTACCAGATGACCACTGAGGATTTGAGAAAGCTTAAGCTTTAGTTAGAGGATCTTTTGGTGAAGGGAAGCATTCATCTAAGTGTTTCTCCATGGGGAGCACATGTACTCTTTGTTAAGAAGAAAGATGGATCTTTACGCTTATGCATCAACTATAGATAGTTGAACAAGGTAATGATCAAGAACATGTACCCTTTGCCAAGAATGAATGATCTCTTTAATCAGATAAAAGGAGATAAGGTATTCTCCAAGATTTATCTGAAGTCAAGATACCATCACTTGTGCATTCAAGATGTAGACATTCACAAGATAGCATTATGCACTCACTATGGACATTATCAGTTCATAGTTATTCCTTTTGGTTTTAAAAATACTCCATTTGTTTTCATGTGCTTAATGCATGGAGTATTTCATTCTTACCTCAATTTTTTGTTCTTGTCTTCTTGGATGACATATTGATATACTCTAAAAATATGGAAGAACATGAGGAACATCTACAAATGGTTTTGCAGTGTCTTCAAGATAATCAATTGTATGCTAATGTAGTGAATTGTGACTTCTTTTAGTTTGAAGTTCAATGGATTCTTCCAAGATTCAAGCTATAGTTGATTGGCAAACCCCCACCAATGTATCTAAAATTCACAGTTTCATGGGATTTGCAGGATACTATCATAGGTTTGTCAAAGACTTCTCTATAGTTGCATATCAGATTACTTCTCTCCAGAGGAAAGGGAAGAAGTATGTCTAGATAGAGAACTGTGAAGAGGATTTCTAGAACCTTAAGAAGAGTTTGACCAGTGCACCTATCCTAGCAATTCTAGATAGTACATGTGATTTTATGGTGTGTTTTGATGCTTCTTTGGAAGGTCTAGGAGTGGTCCTTATGTAGGAAGGATGGGTGATTGCATATGAATCTTGCAAACTCGAGGAGAAAAATTTAAATTATCCTACAAATGACCATGAGTTGGCTGTAATAGTTCATGCATTAGTCCGATGGAGAAATTTTCTATTGGGACACCAATTTGAGCTTCATAGTGATCATCATAGCTTGCAGTATATCTTTACCTAGCCTAATCTGAATGCCAGATAGATGCGATGGATGGAGTTTCTTTGTGAATATTACTTTGAGTTCAAGTGCATCCAGGGTATGGAAAATTTGGTAATTGACACCTTGAGTTTCAGGAGACATGAGATGTCAGCTTTGACTCTTGGTGTAGATTTGAAGAGTCGTATACTCTAGGTACTTCCTTGAGATACTTGGTACAAGGAAGTGAGAGTTGAGATTGAGTTAGAAAGATCTTTGGAGGGAAGGTTTTTAGGACATGTTTTGGAGTATGATAATATTTTGCATTACATGAGATGGATATATGTACCCCAATCATATGATCTTCATACCTTAATTTTATCTAAGGCTCATCGTGCACCATAATTGGCACATCTAGGTGTCAAGAAGATGTATGCAGACCTTCAATAGTTATACTATTTGTCTGATATGAAACATGACATTTCTGATTTTGTGGCCAGATGTTTAGAGTTTTAGAGGGTTAAGGAAGGCCACCAACATCTAGTAGGAATCTTATAGCCCAATCTTGTTCCCTCTGGGATATCATTTCAATGTATTTTATCATCGGTTTTCCTATGGCACCCCATAGACAAGATACCATTATGGTTATTGTTGACTGGTTGACCAAGGTGACACACTTCTCTCCCATGAGAGCATCCTATACAAGAGGATCAGTGTCTAGGGTCTTCATGTAGGATATTGTGAGGTTACATGGTATTCCCCGCAAGATTATATCAGATAGGAATCCGGTATTCACGTATGCATTTTGGACCTCTTTGCAACATGATCTTGGATCACAACTAAATTTTAGTTTGGCATATCACCTTGAGATCGATGGTTAGACTGACTAGGTTAAACAGGTGCTTGAAGATATGCTAAGGATGTATGTCATGGATAGACAAACTTGTTGGGAGGACTATTTGCATTTGCTCAAGTTTTCCTACAATAATGGATATCACAATTCGATTGGTATGTCACATTTTCAGGCTTTGTATGGTCATCCTTGTCGTACACCTTTGAGTTGGGATTCTTTAGAGGATTGTATTCTATTAGGTCCTGAGATGCTTCAAGATATGGAGCAACAGGTGGATTGCATCTATGAACTTGTGACCGCGGATCAAGATAGGCAAAAGAATTATGCAGATGCTCACAAAGTGGACAAATAGTTTGATGTTAGTGTTAAGGTGTTCTTGAGAGTGCATCCATGAAAGATTCTGATCCATTATGGAAAGGGTTCAAAGTTGGCACCTTTTTTTGTAGGAACTTTTGAGATTCTTGAGAGGATAGGACTAGTTTCTTACCATCTTGCTTTGTTGCCCAGCTTGTCTCGCGTTCATGATGTTTTCTATGTTTTCATACTTATAAGATAATATATACCAAATGTTGCACATGTACTTGACTGGAATGATTTTAATGTAGAGGATGGGAAACTAGCTTTGGAGCACGTTGGCATTTTTCAGCGGTGAAATCTGACCCTTAGGGATTGCACCATCAAGCAAGAAAGGGTCCAATGGCACCCTATTAATGAGTCATCACTGACTTGGGAGGATGCAACAAGGTTATAGGATTTATATCCCTATTTTTTTGTAGGCTTCCAGGAGCAAGCCTAATTCTAGAGGTGGTGGATGTAGTGCCCACCCATAGTTTTCTTTTTAGTTTTATATTGCCAAACCCTTTTAGGCCAATTTTATGTGTGCATTGATATTTCAGTTATTATGTGGTTTTGGATGTATGAGACTACATGGTGATTTTAATAAATGAATGATTATAGATATTATATTTAAGTAGTTAGATTATAGTTATTTTGATGATGATTTATATGTTTTAAATGATGCTTATGATTATGATTATACTTACCCCATACTTGTATGCGTATTGTTATCATGTACATGCTTTTACTTTTTTGTTTGACATGTTTGATATGGTTGAGGGATGGAGTCATAGTTACCTTCTTACGAGATCCACACAATGTCTCGATCCCCACCATTGCTTGTTTTATATACATGTGTATGTACATGTTGGTATTTTATGTAGGTTTGTAAGTACTTGGGATCAACTTCCTTGAATTGTCAGGATGAGTGTGCCCTATCACAAGTCTCAATGGTAAAAGAGGGGAGATAATATTCAAATCCAAATCCCAACATAAGTCATTCTATTGTCCTTAAATAGTGGACAAGATTATGATATTTACTCTTTCAAAATTTGTCCAAGTGACGTGAGTTTATAGTCCCTTCCTTGTGTTAGGGATTTTTCTTGTATGATCCTCCAATTCTAAAAGAGATAATGCAAACCAGACATGGGATGTTCATCTAATTCACATAAATCTACTTCTTCCTTCAAACTGATGGGAAAGGAAAGCTAACATTGACAAGGCCTAAAAACCTTCTTCACTTCAAGCTCCACACACTCATGCGGGTATACCTCATCTGCACACACGTAACTCCTTATACCAAGCAATAGGCCTACAGGTAATATCACTTGTGGAATAGTTTTCAGACCTTTAGGTAACAAGTACCTCATTGTTTACCAAATCTTATGTAGGATCCCACTTGCATACAATGAGTCTAAAAACTAGAAAGACTTCCTAACTCCTCCTATCAACATGAAAGGGAAAATGTTTTCATTTATGCTTTGGGTGGAATGGATCTCTAAAATACCCCAAATCCCTCATAGACCAATTCCTTATCAAATGGGAAACAGAGTCAAATAAATCACTACAACAAAAAGCTTATGAAACAAGAAGACAACACAGTCTAATATTTTGACGCCTTACATCAAACATACACCATTAATAAAATTATACTTAAGAATCCACCCATGTACTCAGATATGCAATCACCTATTCAAAGAATTTAATTCTCCCCTTGGAAGAGATCCAAAAATAGGAAATACATTGATCGTCATCCACTGAAAGACAAGTATGAGATACCCTTGATATCTCAAATCATACACACTTGAAAATGAATCCTAAACTCATTTATTCCCTTGAAATAACTCTATTGTAAACTCACAACAGATAGACCAAAATATCCTTGATGCTTTAACCCATAAGATTTAGGAAGCAAATGGAGACAATTTTGATAATAGTATAACAGTGTTGAAAATTCATTCATAAGATAAACCATTACAAGACAAATTCTCATCTGAGAATAGAAAGGAACATGAAAACACCCTATATGAAGAGAAGAGGGTAATATTTACACAAGGAACCTCTCATGGAACCAGCCAAAAAGAGATTACAAAGAATAAAAAACTGGAATCCAAACTAGAACTGGAGCTCCACCCCTTGTAACAATGGAGAAGAAGAAGAGATATAGGAAAATGAAATCCAGTTACAAATAAACTGACAGTTAACTCTCAACAAAAATCTTCATCTTCCCTCCAATTTTGATATTTTCAACTTGATCTCCTACAACTACCTTCATGCCTACAATTACCTCTCCAAACAAATTTGATTCTTTGCCTTTCAAAAAAATGATTTGATTCTGCTTCTTTGAAATGCTCCATGAATGCCTCTTAGTCCATTTAAAATAAAATATTTTAACAGACTATAGAGAGATTATATAAATCATTTAAATTTGTATTTCATTTCTCATTTTTACCTTTTGTTTGCACATTTGGCCCAGAATTCACCAAATTTTGCCATGTGTCACAAGCTGACTAGATGCTCATACTAACCTTGGGTTTGACCACTTTAATCTGGAGATTGCGTGAATAGCCTATTCTTTTAATCTCCCAATGCATCTTACTAACTGCAATTTAATCTGGAGATTGGGCAACAACCTTTATCTCTTATTCTCCAAATGCTCTCTTTAACCGCTCCGTGATCTTGAAATTATGCAACTAAGCATTCTCCAAATCTCTAGATGTTATCTCCTTACCCGCTAGGATTCAACGATCACGCGACTAAGCATTCACTGAATCGCCAGATGCTATCTCCTTAACCGCTAGGATTCAATGATCGCACAACTAAGCATTCATCAAATTGCTAGATGTTATCTCCTTAACCACTAGGATTCATTGATCACACAACCAAGAATTTTCCCAATCTCAGAATGCACTTGACATAACTACCACCATCTGGCAATTGTGTGACTAACCATTCGTTGAATCTCTGAATGTTTTGTCCTTAACCACAACCATCACGTGACTACGCAACAAGAAACCACATGTCCCTTTCACTGATAGGTCAACTGCAAGCATTCTGCAAAATTTATTGGTCATTTGGTCACTGACACACAAGGAAAATGAATCTATGATTAACTTTCTTAGAATATCAAAAGGTGAATTACATTTAAACACCAAAGTCAGCACCTTAGAACAGTCTGGATTTAAAACATTAAAAAATGCAAAAACTTGATTTGGAATTGGATTAGCAAAGTGACTAAATGGATTGGTCACGACCTAAATTTTTTAGGGAGGTACACTTCTAGGTCTACAATGAATAAAAACCTTCAATTCCACTTGCCCTTGAACCAAGTGAAAATTATGAGACTTCAAAGTAGGCCATTTAAATTTTTGCATTCTACACACTCAGTGAAACTTAATTAATTGCAAATGGAATGGCCCTGGCAAAATGATCAAACAAACTCATGGGGGTCTAAAAATGGTCATAAAGATTCAATCACATGCCTAAAACATGTTGCAATAACCCTCATGTCTTGCCTATCAACTGGGCATAAAAGGAAATCTTCTGAAGTGGGTTACTTTATAAAATTCTGGAAACATAAAAATGCAAATTTCGGGAAACACCTCCAAAAGGCTACTTCCTAAACATACCAGAATTGGAATCTGAGAGCTAAAACCCACTACATATGCCAAATGAAATGTGATGAACACACCACCCAAGTGGTTCTTCATGAAAATTGACAAGTCCTTTTTTCTATGCACTCAAACTTGGCCTTTCACAATGATTTTTAAGGGCACAAACTTATACTTAGAGAATTTTTTAAATATCGACTCAAAATCTATCCTAGATTTTTGAGCTCCAATAGTGGCTCCGACTCAGGACATGTGTCCCATGTGGGCATGTAGAGAATTTAGAATCTCATGGTACAACAAACCAACCAGAGGAAACCAACCTTTCTTTTCTCTTCTCAAACTTTGGAAACCCTTTATTGAAAGAAAAGACACACACAACTAAAAGGAAAGAAACTATACAAGGTTTACATTATTTACAAAAGGCCCAAAGCCCCAAAACTAGAATCAGTCCTTACCCCATTAAACATATGATTTTCATCTCCATAAAGTAGAGGTAAACTGAAAATACTACTTTCATCTAGCTTGTCAAAAATATTATGATCCATTTTCAGCATATCATGTAAAAAATAATCAACATACTCACCACAAATTGGAAAGACAGGGCTATCAAACAACCATGAATGTTGATCATTATGTGACATCAAAACATCACACTCTCCATTATCACTGCCATGTTGAAAAAAGAAACACTCCAACTCAACCTCATGGCTGGAAACATCAGCATATTGATCATTAGTTTGCAATAAATAATAAGCCACTTCAATTTCAGCACTTTGCAAACTAAAATAGAACTTCTCGAAACAAAAATTTGATTGCATTAAATTAGAGAGAACTTGCTAGTCACAAATCTTATCAAAATTTTTTAAAGAGGAACAAGTATTGTTAGTCACTGACTCATTAATCATTTGCAAATCTGAGAAAACACATTTAGATTTGTCACTTTCTCCAGCATCATAATGTAAACAAGAACCACTAACACTAGGCTCTTGAAAATATGAATCTACACTAGTACATACATCATCATATTCATCAAATATAATAGTATCAAATTCATTGTACAATTATATGTACCCTCATCTTGTACATTATTCACTTCAAAGATAGGAAATGGAAAATTAGTAAATGTTTCATACTTCATGCAATCACTTGTGTCATCTTTATCAAAACATATATCTACTGGGCATGGGATTTTAGAAACAAACTTAGGTGTATACCTCTAAAACTCTACATCCAAGAGCTCTGAAATTTTCTCACTCCTTAGTAAGCACTAGACTTCACATTCTATCTCTTTGGTCTTACTGTTGATGCTGCAAACATCTTCCCCATCAGAAACAAGGAATGAAAACTCTTGTCTCACAACATCTTGTGTAAACTAATCACTGCAGTAACTTTCATTTGCATCATAGTCATATTCTTTATGTTCACACAAAATATCATCAAGCTGAAACAAGGAACCATTAGCATCATGATGAGAAAAAGAAAAATATATAAACTCAAGGGGAGCACTATCAACTGCATATTCATCTCCTACATCTTGATAATCATAGATTTCATTATCAACATCATAACCAACACTATCAACATTACAAGAATCGACATATTCAAATGAATCTATCCATTCTTTAACATTTTCAAGTGCTTCCTCTCCAAGGGATGCAAACCAACTAACTGATTCAGGCATACCTAGTTCTAGAAACATTTCATCATATTGGGATTCTTGAAAATCAAGACCAACAAGAAGTTCACTACAAGATACAAGAAATTTCTTGTAGTATGAAAGTGTTGATTCTTCTTCCCTTTCTCCTATTGCACATCTTAAAACCAGTATGCAATTATGTTGGATTCTTTGATTTATCAATAAAACTTCTCTATTCAAATTTTCAAGATCTAATTGATAAATTTCAAATCTAGAAACATCATCTTGATCCATCAAAGCTGGAAACTCCATTTTAAAACATTGACAAAATAACACAGCTTGTTCTTGTGACAATATCTTTATCCAAATTTATGAAACCACTAACTTCATTAAACCACAACATATTTATGATACTCATTACAACAACTGAAACTTCAATCTAGAAATATGACTAAACTTCAAGATTAATTTTCCCTTTTCTCTTAGTGACTTGCTCACCTATTAAGCGATTGTTCTTTCTTTATAAAACTAGGATTACCTGGAAATTTTTTGACTACAACAAAATATTGATATGAAGTCTCCTCCAAATCACCTTTCAAAATATTCATAGAGTCGCCACCTCTTTGCAGAGGAAAAATTTGAATCAGCTGAGAAAACTTTCTCAACTCTAAACCTTCTTTAAAACTAGCAACCCACAACACAATTTCAAAAAAGTATATATTGTTTGTTAGGATTGAGGATACATCACATTTTTATTCTAAGAACACATTGATCAAACAGAGACATCAGAGTCGCTACTCACCCTTGGTGAGAAGATATAATTTTTTTTAAAAAAAACTTGACTCTATATAATGGATCCCCAGTAGAGTCGCCAATTATGTTAGGGATTTTTCTTTTATCCTCCAATTCTAAAAGAGATAATGCAAACCAGACATGGGATATTCATCTAATTCACATAAATCTACTTCTTCCTTCAAACTGATGGGAAAAGAAAGCTAACATTGACATGGCCTACAAACCTTCTTCACTTCGAGCTCCACACACTTAGGTAGGTATACCTCATCTGGACACACATAACTCCTTATGCCAAGCAATAGGCCTACAGGTAATATCACTTATGGAATAGTTTTTAGACCTTTAGGTAACAAGTACCTCAGTGTTTACCAAATCTTATGCAGAATCCCACTTGCATACAATGAGTCTAAAAACTAGAAAGACTTCCTAACTCCTCCTATCAACATGAAAGGGAAAATGTTTTCATTTATGCTTTGGGTGGAATGGATCTCTGAAATACCCCAAATCCCTCATAGACCAGTTCCTTATCCAATGGGAAATAGAGTCAAATAAATCACTGCAACAGAAAGCTTATGAAATAAGAAGACAACACAATCCAATATGTTGATGCCTTACATCAAACATACACCATTAATCAATTTATACTTAAGAATCCACCTGTATAATCAGATATGCAATCACATATTCAAAGAATTTAATTCTCCAAATGCTATCTTTAACCGCTCTATGATCTTGAGATTACACGACTAAGCATTCACCAAATTGCCAGATGTTATCTCCTTAACTGCTAGAATTCAGTGATCACGTGACTAAGCATTCATCAAATCACTAGATGTTATCTCCTTAACCACTAGGATTCAGTGATCATGTGACTAATCATTCACTGAATCACTAGATGTTATCTCCTTAATTGCAAGGATTCATTGATCATGCGACCAAGCATTTTCCCAATCTCAAAATTCACTTGACATAACTGCCAACATCTAGCAATTGCGCGACTAACTGTTCGCTGAATCTCTAAATGTTTGGTCCTTAACCACAACCATCACGTGACTACACGACAAGCCACCACATGTCCATTTCACTGTCAGGTCATCCGCAAGCATTCTATAAAATTTAGTGGTCATCTAGTCGCTAGCATGCTTCCCAATGCAACCCTCATGTGTGCACTCCCAGAGAGCCTCCTACTCTTTCTTCACAATACAATGCAGGTTTTGTTTGATTTAAACAACTGAAAATCCTTCATCCCCACTAATGTGGGACTAAACATTTGAGAATTGTTAAATGTTTTCATTATAAAACTCCATGTGCACCCAACTAGCACACACCCAATCTGGACCCCATGCAAGTCCAAGAGGCTAGCCTGCCTCTTTTACTTCACTTTACCTTCTAACTAGGCATCTTTTCATTTAAAAAAATCTCAAAACCAAATCAGGGTGCATGTGGGATAAACCCACATGAAATCCCCTTTCATTTTTTAACTTCCTCCTGGCATGTGCACGTGTTTCCCCTTTGTTCTCTATCTGCATATGTTATTCATGCCTTTCACGCACCTCCAACCCTTCATTTTATTTCTTACCTTGCTTTGATGTTGTATTTGTGTGTTACATTTCCATGTATTAAATCTGTAGGCAGTGGTATCCATAGTGGGCACACCATTCAAACCATGCACGCACCCTCTTTCCAAAAAATGTGTCCAACCATTCATTTATTTGGTACCATGCAGACTTTGGTTGCCATTTTCCATTGGTGTGCACTCCCTCTTTCACTAGTACACACATTGTCACTACAAATTCCTTTAAGTCTGGCACACACCAGCCCCTAACTTGGTACACACCTCTCTACCAAGCTAATACACACCTTGCCTTCTCTTTATTTGGTGAGTGTGCTGCCTCATTAAGACGGTGCACACACTTCCTGCTTCGAAGCTTAGTGCGCACATCCTTGCCAATCCTTGTTTTTTCCATGCTAACAAACAACTACTCCTCTGCAAATAGGTACACACCTCTTTTCATTAGTATGCACCTCTCCTCCATTGCATTTATCTTGGCACGCACATCCCAATTTCCAAATGCGCACAACATACAAGACCAAGACACACCCCTTTAGTAGCATCTCTTAGTGTGCAACACACTTTTGCCAATGTGCACATACCCTGCCTTCCATTAGCACACACCTCATTTCATACCCTACACACCTTCCTTTCAAAGAATTAGGTACTTACCTTTACACACACCTTCCTTTATTTGGTGCACTGCCACTCTTGTATTTCATTTTTACTTACCCTGCACACTTCAAACTGGGACACACCTACTGCAACATCACATGCTCTAACATTGTGGTGTACACACCATATGTTAAGGCATGCACCAGTAGTCAAAGGTGCGCACCTCCCTCATATAAAAGGTGTGTCTAGTATTTCATTTTCCAGTGCGCACTTCAGCACAACAATGTGCAGCTCTAAGACATGCCAGTACATTAAGAATACATGCCATCACATTCATCCTCTCCCCTTTTTATATGGCAGCCAATTTTGATATGGCATGCTCATAAAATACTTAAAGGAATGACATATTCAGCATGGAGATCATAGAGACAAAGGCATGTGCAATCAAATTGAAACAATGGTCGGCCAGTTTATGAAAACACTTGAGTGTGTGTGACACATTAATAAAATATACGAGGATGGATAACCACATCACCAATGCAATTTTGTGCACCAAAAGAAGGTCAACCGGGAAACACAAAAAGAGGATCAACATTTTAAACTTTAACTTTTACGTCTTACTCATCCAAAATGCAATCATATAGTGAAAACAAGCCATGGTGTGTCGAGCTTTTAATCACAACAATTCATTTATTTACACCTCTATGAGACTTCCCATCAACACAACTGGCCTCTGGAAACGACCTTGAAAACTCACCAAAAGACTTCACAAGAAAGTATCGTCTAAAACATACATTCATTCCCAAAATGTGAGAACACATGCCAAAGGGATTTTCTTGAAAAGATTCAGTCCACAAGATATCACTGACCCAACTTGGCACTCTGAAACACTAATTCTGTCCGCATTGCCAATTTGCATAAAACACCGTGAACTCTAACTTTAAAAGCTTATCAAATGAAAACCTCATGATCTGGAACCCAAGGTATGAATTCACTCTCACACAAGGAAAATGAATCCATGATTAACTTTCTCAGAAGATCAAAAGGTGAATTACATTTAAACACCAAAGTCAGCACCTTAGAACATTCTGTATTTAAAACATTGAAATATGCAAAAGCTTGATTTGGAATTGGACCAACAAAGTGATTGAATGGATTGGTCACGACTGACAAATTTTCAGGGAGGTACACTTCCAAGTCTACAATATAGAACAACCTTTAATTTCAATTTCCCTTGAACCGAGTGCAAATTATAAGACTTCAAAGCATGCCATTTAAATTTTTGCATTCTGCACACTCAGTGAAACTTAATTAATTGCAAATGGAATGGCCCTGGAAAATTGATCAAACAAACTCATGGGGGTCCAAAAATGGTCATGGAGGCTCACTCACATACCTACAACATGTTGCAACAACCCTCACATCATGACTATCAACTGGGCATAAAAGGAAATCTTCTGAAGTGGGTTACTTTATAAAATTTTGGAAACACAAAAATGCAAATTTTGGGAAACACCTCCAAAAGGCTACTTCCTAAACATACCAAAATTGGAATCTAAGAGCTAAAACCCACTACATATGCCAAATGAAAGGTGATGAACACATGACCCAAGAGGTTCTTCATGAAAATCGACAGGTCCTTTTTTATATGCACTCAAACTTGGCCTTTCACAATGATTTTCAAGGGCACAAACTTATACTTCGAGAATTTTTTGAATATGGACTCAAAATCTATCCTAGATTTTTTGAGCTCCAACACCTTGAGCATGGTTATGGTTCTTTAAGTTTAGTTGTTGTCAAGTTGATTATCATGATTGCTATAATTAGATAATTTATTTAGATTAATTGTGTAATTTAAATAAATTAGTTTTTGTTAGTTTTAGCTATTTAAATGTGAGTATTTAATTAATTAAAATTAATTAAATACATTTATTAAATTTAATTATTTTAATTAAAGGGCTTATTGTGAAAGTAAAGATATTTAATTAATGAAAATTAATTAAATACTTTCACTTTAGATTTGATTATATGTAAATTTAGCTTTTTGAATAAAGCGTATTTATTAAATGAAAAATTAAATAACATGTGGAAAATAATAGTAGACTAAATGTTATTATTTAATTTAATTCAAATGCATTAAGTTGCCCAATCAATTTGAAATAAATAAAATAAAAAGAATTAGTCAATTTTGAGTTAAGTGGTTTAACATAGACAAATTAGAAAAATAGACTTGAGTTCAGAACTGTAATTAGAGGAATTTAGAAATTGATGGAAAGAAGGTTGTGAGTGGAGTTGAGTTCCAAACTTTGCATGTGGAATTCAATTTCTTATATTGTGAAAGTTTGATCATTATTCTCAACAATGGTAAAGGATTCAATCTGGAGAGTTTTTGGGTGAAGGATTCAATCTGGAGGAAAATTCTGAAAGCTTGGATTTGTCTTCATTTCTGGTCATCATCGAATTTATCTATTTGGTGTTTGAGGTAGGGTTTAGTAACCCTTGTGATTGTATTTTCTGTATTTTTGGAAGGACTATTTTCTTCATACCTGTCAGATCTGGATATTTTGGATTATTTTTGAGATTTCTCTTTATGTTGAAATTTTGGAATTGATTGTAGGAAATTTGGTATGCATGCAATCCTTGGATTGAATTTTTCTTGATTTCAATTAGGGTTTTGCATTTATGGAATTGATAGAATTTAGAATAATGATTGTTGGAATTTTGTGAGAGAATATTTTATTTGGAAACCCTAGATTCAATTTTACAATAAATCTAATTGGAGAAAAACTCAGATCTGGTATAGGGTTGGAAGGAAAATTTTAATTAAATGTTAAAAAACAAGTTAGGAGAAAAACTCAGTTTAATTGTGCATTGGAGGTATTTTCCCAATTTTGTCTGTGTTTTTACATATTTTTATTCAGTCAAATTAGCTTCTATAAAAAGATATAATTACCCAATTCTTGTTTTCAATTTTAAAAACAAAAAAGGGGGGGGGGGGGGGGGGGGGGGGTGGGGCTCGCTATTCGAGGAATAGTAATTTTTAGGTGAAAATATATTTATTTAAAAATAAAAAAAAAATTATTATTAAAAAATAAAAGAGGAGAAGGTGGGGCCGATCCCAACCTTCCCTTCTCACTCCCTTGCCTTACGGTGGCCAGCCCAAGGCTATCACACAGTAGCCCCATGGGCTGCTAGCGAAAGGCCTATGGTTGTTGCATGACAACCCTTGGGTCTGCCATGGTGCAGCCAGGGCGTGGGGCCCATGGGTCCCCCCCAACATTTGTTTATTATTTTTTATTTAAACTTTTAAACTTTTAAAATTTAAAATATATGATTTAAAATATATATAATAAATTTAAATTAATTAAAATATAAATTATTAAAATATAAATAATAAAATAATGTTTATTTTTAAGTATTAAATTATTAGTTTTAATATATGTGCATATATATTAAAATGAGGAAAATGTGTTTTGGCATGTGTGTACTTTAATTAGACTTAGATGTATTTAATTAATGTTTGTTGTTTCGAATTGATTGACTTATTTAAATGATTTATTTTGTTAGTTATTTATGACATGCTATTTGTTTATTAAAATCAAGCAATTTAATTGATTTTTGATTTGGACTATAAAATTATATTGTGTTAGTAATTTTAGTTCCTAAACTCAATTTATTCTATTAATGTTATAAAATTGATTTGTCGGGGTTAGAATTTAATTGATTTAAATGTAATTATAGTCTATTAGTAATTATTAAGTAAATTAATTTCGTGATGAAAATTTACAAATTAGTTTATTATATTAAATTCTATTGTTGTCTATATATTTGCCTTCTACATTTGGGATTAGAGGGGATCAGTATGTCAGCCCAATGGGATTGTTACCAAAGGCAAGATTAGAAATTATGATTTTTATTTGTTTGCCTTGCATAATTGAATGATATTTGATCAAATGTGACTCGACCTTATGGAGTTTATTTTATGATGGAAATTGCATTGTGTGTTCTTGTTACTTCTTTGGAACCAGTTTGGAAAATATGAGACTATGTTGACTTAGAGTCGTGATTTGAGATTATTAAACTTAGGGTAGGTTATCTAGGTGTTAAAGGGGAAGTGACTTACTTTGGAGGTGTCAGAGCCTGGAAGTGGCTACCTGGGTATCCTTAGTAAGTTACTTAATCAAGTGATAATATTAAACTAAATGGGGTTAAAAATGAATTAATAAGATAATGATTCCTCGCCCATGCCTTGAGTGCTAAGGATGTGAGTGAGAGAAGATGCTTGCCTGTCTAGTAGTGATGGTGAGTTTGACATAATTGGTTTTTCTTGTCTACATGAAAATACTATTGATACTGCATAGAGTCACTAGGGGCCGTAGTCTAGAGAGGCTACCAGGTGACCTTAGAGTTGACTTATGTGATGAAAATTCCTTGATTTCATTTTAGGTTTCCTACATGTGTTGGTTGCCTCTGGGATATTATGTGTACCATTGACTTGTGAGTTGTACCCTTGAGATATGAGCTTCTAGAACCCTTTCTTAGTTTACCTAATTGATTGATATTGTTATCTGAGTGGGATTTGATTTTATCTCCCTAGCACGGTGGGAGTGGAACCACAAGTTTCCATGAGATCAGGAGGTAGTGATTCTTTTATAATTTGAGACACCAACGTCCTTGTTCCAGTGCTGGAAGATTCTGGTTGTAGTTACTTCCTTTCCTATCTTCTTGGAGATCTATTCTTACTCTTGTACTTATCTATTTATATTTAGTATTTTATTGTAATTACATACCCTGCAACATATGCAGTGGATGTTGATGATTATGTGTATTTTATCATTCAGATGTAATTATGATGTAATATGTAATTTATGGATGTAATTGTATTTCGTAGTTTCTACGTCAAAGATTAACCCTTGAGATGTGTAATCTATTATGAAGATTATGTGTTGTGTTTATGTACTTATGGACTTTATGTTTTACTTTTTCTTGTTTATTCATCATTCTTTGTAAACATTTAAGAAAAAAAAAACATGGGTGAACCCACAATAGTGGGTTACACTTTTTTGCCTGAACAAACACTGAACTCTACATTTTAAAAAAAACTTTCAGATTCATATACATATTGTCGTTAAACCATTTGAAATCAGAAGATGATGTAATGTAGAGTCTTTTAGAATTTTCTATCTAGATTCTAAATAAAAAAAAATTATTTTTATTTTTGAATTGATTTGAATGGTTTTTTCTCTCTCACAAAAACTAGTATGTTGTTGAAAATGTCATTTTCAAAGAGTTACATTGTTTTCATAGAGCATAAATTTTTTTAATAAAATAGATATGAATGTGATTATTTTTAATTTAGTTTTGTAACATCCATACTCAGGGCATGCAATTGGTTTGACGACATTATCACAATTATTGCATATTTTATTAACATTTGAAGTTGACTAAACCATAGTTTTGACATACCTTGACTACATAGCTTATAACTTGTCATGTATTTGTCCAATTTTATTTTTATTTTTGATAGAAAGAGAATTTAAATACCTAGGGCATAGATATTTTTTAGAATTTTTTTCCTCTCATTTACTATTTTTCCTTAAGTGTCAAACATAGAGGTAGACATATGGTGAAATATCTATGTTTAGTAAAACTAAAAATTCAAAGTCATAATAAACTTAATATATATTAATATTATAATCATTGAAAATATTTATCTTTGTAGTACCTCACTACATAGATAGGTTTTTCAAATGGATTCATTTGATCTGCCAAAAGATAAAGTCAAAGTGATTTTTTGTCAACATTTTAATAGGTGCGAAGGAGACTCCATAGTAGGTATGAATGAGGAGTATAGATGTTATATCAATGTTTTTCTTATCTTAGAGGCTTTGAGATAATCATTTGTAATTAATTCCTTCAAATGAAACCTCTCAAGGCTTAAATCATCACATTTTATTAAAAATGTGTTATTTCAGCAAAAATCAACATGTCTAAAAAAGTGTAACCCACTATTATGGGATCACTCATATTCTGCAAACTTAGTATCATGTTTTAGGTTGATATCTCATGGGTTCCTTGGTGAGACATTATAGGTTGTGTATGACATGTCTGACTCTGCGATCTTGGATTTATGTTTTAGATGGAATTTAGATCTTATATCTAAGATCACATGTAATAATTCACTCAGAGGAATAAGTTACAACAGTTTCGATATAGACCGGTCGTGGGAACAAAAACAAAGGTCTGTGGTAGAGTTAGTCTCTGAATTTTTGTATTTTCTTGGATGTGAGATGGATTTAGGATAACCAATTTTAGGATATGATAGATGATTCATTAAGGAATAATTTCCCTTGATCCTTGATCGTCGTGCTCCTGGCGACATTAGTTGTAGCATGTGATCATGTGAAGTCTCATTTGGTGCTAACCTATGGGATGTGTCTTGGTCTACATTGTGCAAAGAAAAGTTATGGATTATAGAGTATGTTGGCCAACTAATGTTTGTTATTTTCTTGTCCAAGATCTCATGTGTATCTTGACAAAAGTGTATGTAAATTATTTTTATCAAGAAATTCCTAATTGGTTCTAACCTAATAAATTATTTGATCTTGTATAAAGGAGTAAATCAAGTGATGCAAAGAGTGTGGGTGTGAATGCGAATGTGTGGATGCGAGGACTATTGATGTAGAGTAGGTAGTGTGATTATTGTACTTTATTGGAATTGTTTTAGCAAAGGAGTTGATGTTAGTCAGTTCATTATTTGTGATCAGTATATTTATATACTTTCATTTGGACAGTGGTTCCAGAAGGTGGGTTTAACCTTCAGAAGGTGGATTTAACCTTCACATTGGGTAAGTTGCTCCGAGCGAAGAAAGGCTCATCCTATCAACTCCTAATAGGGTTTCTAACTTGAAGAAAGGAGTATGTCCTTTAACAAGGCTTTGTACTAGTTGTATTTATCTACTCCTAATAGAGCAAGATCTTGTAACTGAGATACTTTATTGCTAGTGCATTATTTGTGGGTTTCATCCCCGCTGGGGTTTTTCGCTTAACAAGATTTCCTAAAAAATAATTCTTGGTTTTCTGATCTGTGTTACTTTTGAGGTTTCAAATTTGTATTTACTATTTTGATATGAAAAGATAAAATTTTATTTTAAGGACATACAACTGATTCACTATCCCCCTCTTAGTTGTATCCAACAAGAAATTGGTTCATTGCTACTAGAATGGCCTAAGATCATATATATAAGAATAGATTGACTAGGAGTAAATAAGCTATATGATGCTTGCAATGATGTTGTAGACCTAATAGTAAATTCTCAACCATAATGAGAAGACTATAGGTCACTTTTACAATGAATAACAATTCATCAATTATATTGACTCTTTCAATGGTTACCTAGTAGATGTGATCAATCAAGGATAGAGTCAACCCTTTGACTTTAACTCTTATTCTCTAAATAAATTAATGAAGATAATTTATACGTTAACAATATTAAGAATAATATGGATAATGAGCATGCAAAAGCACACCAAAGTTTATGAATATTTATGTCGATTAGGTCACTTTTACTTGAGTTAACATTGATATAATTAATAAGACATTAATAGAATTCAAGGAATACCAATGAAAATAAGAGGCGTTGGATGACTCAAATATTTTGAGATAAATCAACAATGATGAAGAAGAATTGAACTAAAGATTCACTAAATAAACATGTTGATAGTCTTCCAAGTGTCAATATAAGGCAAAATATAATTATTACAGTTACACCTTATTTTAAATAATCTATTAACTTTAATATTTCAAAAGTCATTTTGAGGTGGAGTACTATTTTCAAAATTTATTTTTATTTTTATTTATTTATTTTAAATTAATCCAATTTTTTTTTTACAATTTATGATGTGAATTTGTTGAATTCTCAATTCTAAACATACATACATATACAAATAAAAATATCTTGTAAAGTGTTCACTTTTTCTATTTTGTAAATTTTTTAATTGAATCAATAAATATTATATATGCATACATTCAAATAAAAATGTCTTATAAATTGAATAGTTTCCTACTTTGTATAATTTTCACTTTCAATAAAGGCAATGTACTATCTTGACTAGTTTTTACTTGAATAACTATTGAAGACTTAAAACTAAAAATCTATTCATCAGTGTGGGTAAAATTGTAGGTAAAGAATAATCTACAAAATAATAAAATAGATAATTGAAGAATAAAAACTATTATTTTACTCATACAAGTTTTTGGGTTGAATACATTGTTGGTGGCATGAGACAAAATTATTAGTAAATGTTAGACTTGTTCTACATTTCATATTCATTGTCAATTAGCTTGGTGGCAATCAAAACATTCAACAAAATCCATCTATCCTATATCATTTGGTGGCTATCCAGACTCCATCCAAAATCTCTTATTTTATGTTAGTTTGGAGTAAATATGAATTGATTATTTATCAAGAATAATTGTTTGAGATGAACAAGTGAAATTTACTACTTGATTAAAAAAATGAATGAATAGGTGTTAGCATCTCTATTTAAAAGAGAATAATAATACACATATTTAAAAGAAAAAGGTGGAAAGATATATAATTACATCTCTAGAGCTACGTGAAAAATAAAACTTAAAAAATATTAAAAATCTCTCATTCCATCTCAAAAAAATAAAGATGGTTAGGTGAAGTTGAGCTAGACATCATAAAGGATGATGTAGGGATCATGTCTAGGACAATTTGACCATCACCCTACCTATCATATGATTTTTCTATAACTCATCATAATTCTTTTAAATTAAAAAGATTCTAAATTATAATAAGCCATATAGAAACTTTTATTTGTGCTAAAAAACAAAATGAGAAAACAATTATAAATTACTAAAATCTAAAAAATCTCAAATTTACTTAGCAAATTTCTAAAATTTATTTTTAAAAGATTCTAAATTAATATGAATATATATATGATCACTTAATAATAGAGCAAGTTTCTAAATTCATATTAAAATATTTTAAAATTTAGAAACATTTTAAAATATTTAAATAAATTTATATATTATCATAATATTTTAAAATAACATATATTTATATTATAAAATATATATGTTATTTTAAAATATATTATATAGTCTATTATAATTTTTTACAGTTTTTAAAGAGTCATATTTACTATTTTATAAAAATATAACATGTTATTTCATACAATCTAAAAAAAATTCAAGCTGTCATCTAGAGTTAAAAAGTGTAAAAACAGCTATTACTACCATCATATTCCAGACCTACCTATGAGCCTTTGGCTCTTAGGCAAAAAGAAGTGAAGGAAAGGAAAAAGACAACAAAATATCAAAAAAAACATTGGATCTTCCAAAAAAGGAAAGAAGATTAACAGGTCAACAAGGCCAAGACTTTAGGAGTTCCCAAGGGCTAAAAATCTTGGAGATAAGCGCGCCAACTCATCATACAACCCATTAATGGGAGGAAGAAAACGACAGTAATACTGCAAAAAGAAACACAAAACCATTCGCGCCGCTTGTAAACCACGTGTCTACGACTCCAAAATTTCATGACGATCATGACGATACCCCATCGTAGCCCACTGTTTTCTCTTCTACTAACTCCACAAACGAAAAATACTTCTCCCATAGTTTTGATGAAAACAAGGAATATTTCATATATGTTATATACATATAATGCCCGTTTTCCTTTTTTCATCTGTATCATTATCTTCCCTTTGAACTTCCTATTTTTTGGCCTTGACTTGTGGATCTATTTCAGGGTCTGTAGATCTTGGGTACATTAATGGCTGCCACCACTGATTCCTACTGTTCTTCTGCAGAGCAGATTCAAACACAGTCTGTCACTGCCTCTGTTTCTCCCAGGTAAATATATAAACACATTCGGCTTCTTCTAAGCATTTGGGTGTTCTGAATTCTATTTCATGTTTTCAATTCTCTGCTTTCACTATCTGTCTTGATGATGGATGGATTGTAGAGTTTGATGAAAATGTTGGGAACAAACTTCTGTTTAGTCTAATCTAGAAGTTTGCATATTGGTTTTGTGGGTTTTCTAATTTTTGTGTACAAACTGGACTTGAAGGCTCTTGTGTTTATCTTGCAAAGGAACTGCTAATCCAGGAAAGGAGTGGGTATTTTCCATAGAGGATGATCATTTTAGCTGGTCTCACTCATGGAAACCTGCACCCAAACATAATAAGTCTCCCTCACTGAAAAGAACATATGGGCCTGGCAAAAAGATCAGGTTCTTGCATTGAAAACAGGTTTTTCAACTTGTATGTTTCTGGGATAATTGTTTCCCAATCAATTTTTATAAGATATCCAAATGAAGTTGTCTTTTTTGAGAGATGTGGTGACAGATGAAATATAATCAATATTTTTGTTTTAAAAGAATCTCTTGGCATGTTACCTGTCAATCTATCAGGCGAAGATAGAAAGCAATTTTATATCATGATAAAACACCTGGGTTGTATGGCCTCCAAACTACATACAGATCTACTAAGACAAATATGCCATCATATTGCTTTTCCAATAGAAAGTGATAAATGTTTTGTGGCCACTTGGCTATAACAATGCTTAAGTCGGTCTATATATAAACTGCAACTTTTTTTTTTTGATTTAGGGTTAGCCCAAAAAGTAGTATAGCCTTTTATCTTTAACTTTTTAGGTGATTTCAATATATATCAGAATCAATGAAACAATGTCAATCGGATTGTTGTAGGTTTTTAAGATTAGAATCCATAAAGTAATATCTATTGTTGATCCAAATGTTGGCGTGGCTTCTAAGTTGAATTGAATTAACTTAAATAAGTGGTTTCTTAGTTGAATATGTTGATTAAGTATCAATTCAAGTCAAGTTAAAAATTTCAAAAGTTATCAGTCAAAATAAAAGGAAAGAAAGAAAAAAGATGAAATACTTATTGAAGAACTGTTACTAACATAAACATCAAGATAATGCTAAAAATCTCAGAGCTTACAAATCCAAAAGAAAAGAAAGAAAGAAAAGAATGATGAAACACTTATTTCTTTTGTAAAGAAAGAACCATTCCTTACATGAGCATCAACGATAATCAGATTAATGATAAATGAAATCTGCTATTGAACTGTTGTGTTTTAAAGATGAGAAAATGTTAGAGGGTATTAGGAAATTATTAACTTAAATTAAGATACACTCCTACAACCTCCATTTTTGCATAGATAAAATAGAATTGGCACATAGTCTTAAAACTTATACTTGTGAAACTGAATTGGTAGAAATTGGAATATTAAAATTTATTCACGTTTGATCTTTTGATAGTTCAATTTTTGTTATAAGGATTGGTGATGTTTAAGTGTTATGGAATCTATTAAATTATAAAGGTTGTGTTCTCTTAATAAAATTCATAATTATAGTAATTTTTTAACTTAAATCAAAGAGCAAAAATAGTATGCAAACGTGTAATGGGTCTTAAATGATGTGTATTGATATAATGATTTGATGATGCTACTATATTTTATTTTATCCATTTCCTAAATTTTAAATTTGATGTACTCAATAGATTATAAGTTGTCCTTATATCTTTTCAAATGAATTAATAAATATTAAATATCATTGAATACAAAAATCAAACACTAATTCAAATGTGTGTTAGGTTGGGTTAACAACTAGTTTTAGTGATTAGTTTAAATTTAAATTTTAAAATTTTAGGGTTCAAATTTATGATTGCATAAATGGCTTATGTTACGTTTCCCTCATAATTTCAATCTACATAAATTTAAGAATTAGAAACTTCTATTCAAATATTTGAATATAAGTGATAATGGTATCTAGATATGGTGATGTCATAAACTAAACTCATTCAAGAACATGCTACTTTTAAAATAGTTATTGCATTTATGACATTATAATTAAAGTAGACCAAAAAAATAAGCAAAAAAGCATGGACATGAAATTCTCACCATTATGTGTTTGGTATTTATAACTAGCAGTTGCACGCTTTTGTACGTGCAACGATGAGCCGATAGGAGTTTTGATTTTCAAATCATTAATGGTATGTAAAAGAAATTCTGAAAATGTTAATATAAATAAAAATTAAGAATCTTAAAATTTATTTGTAAGGCATGTAAGATGGAGATAATAGAGGAGAACATTGGAAGAGGGGACATTCATCAAGAGAGAGTAAATTCAATTCCATCTTTATTTGCAATGCATGAGACTCATTAATAGTGTTAATAATTCATCAAAAATCATAGAGAAAAGATCATTTGAAAATAGAAGCAATTTATCCATATTTACTTTTTAAAAATAACAATCTTTAAGTTAGGACGAGTAGTCTTGGTATACTAAACAAAACAACATCTAAGAAAAAATAAAAAACAAAGTATTTAAAATAGAAACTTTGTGCCAAATACCCAACTGTCCAAAAATTCTTGAGTGTTGTAATACATCAAGAGACTGATAACAATCAACCACTGAGGAATGTTACGAGTTTTTGAGGTTGCTATTATAAATGTAAAAAATAAAGAGAAATGGTAAAAGTAAAGAAAATATGAGCCCAAACTAAATCATAACATAATCAAAATAATTTGGGAAAGAAATGTAAAAAGAACCTCCAAAATTTAGCCCCTAAATAACCACTCTCCCACATAAAGAAAAAAATCATTTGTAAGCAAAGCTCCCACACAAAATCTATTAGCTTAAAAGTATAAATGAATTTAATTGAAATAAAATATTTAGTCTTCTAAAAAATAATATCTCTATAATTTATTTATATTTATGTTAGTTTTATATAATCTAAATAATAACATTATTGTTAGATAAGAATTAGGATCTTATAATAGTATTATTTAACTTTTAAGAGAAAAATTATACTATAATAAATATAAAATAATAATAATAATATTTTATTAAATTAATAATAATGTAATATTAATATAATATTAAGTTATTATGTACTATTATATAACCTAAAATAAATTTAGATTAGAGTTGGACTAAAATTATGGTTGGGATCATAATAATAATATAATATTATTTATCATAATAATAATATAATATTATTTATCATATAGTAATATAATATTATATAAGAATATAATAGAAGATGAACCCCAAAAAGTAGAAAGTTTCCTTCTAAACTTTTCTTAAAGTTTTCCATATTGATTTTCTTTTAATTTTTTTAAGACAAAAAATATTTCCTTATCAAATAATAGAAAGTTTTTATAGGCTTTATTGTTTTGAAAGCTAAATGAAAATAGAAATGATCTTATACCATACCAATATTTTAGGATATTATGGCTTGCATGTTGTTCATCAACTTATCTAAGCATTTTTTAGGGGCATGCATGCATGCAAAACAATCAGTAGACAACCATCACACAATGAAAGATGAATTATGTGACATGAACATAAATAAATTTTAATTTAACTTATATCATATCCATAGCTATGTCATTTTAATAGTAAATAAAAAAACCTCTAACTTGTTTATTTTTCTTTAAATTGAATATTTTTGGGAACAAGTAAAAGGTTAATTTTTAAGATTGTTCTTAAATCTGTAACAAATTTTGTTTGATTATTGCTTTTTTTGTTTTTATATTGAATATTATGATTTATAAAATATACCTAGATTTATGGTATAGATTCCTAATATAAAGAGATTTTTTGAAGAGTTCTCTTATATAAATCATCCTGTTATAATATTTCCATGAGTTAGTATAAATCTACTCTTAATATATTTGACAAATTTTATGTGTAATCTAAAGTATAAAAAATAGATAGGATGTTGATATATTTTTGTAGATATGAATTTTTATCACAAATTAATATAATGAATATAAATGTATTTTTACATTTGATTTAGATATATTTATGTTTAATAGGAAACTTGAATAGTGTCTCATAAGGATTTTGAATTCTTGTACACTACAAAGCAAATGAGATAGTGCATTTTAGAAAAATATAAAATAAAAAAAACTTTATGTATTTATTTCGAATATTGTGTGGAATAGAAAACATGAGTGGAAAATCCAAGAACTACGCCCATCATCCCACATATTTTCTTGACCTTAATCTAATGGTATATAATGTATTAAATATTAAATATATTGAGAGAAAGATATGCATGCAAACTATTTGAAAGAAATAAAATTGAAGAAGAGTGGCTTCATTGAATATCAAAATCCAAGTGAAAGACAAAAATGAGTTCTTGTGCCATCTTCCTTTTCAATAACATTTTTTTTTCTTTAATAGAGAGATGTATCATGGAGCTATATTTTAAGAACTTAGGAATTTCAAGAATGAAGAGTGATATTCAGGAGCAGATACTATCTTTCATAGAAATTTGTTTTCTCTTTGATAGTTCACTTAACCAAATAACAATCCTCCCTCACCAGTGTAGTGCCGATAGACCTCTATCTATTTACTCGAATTTCACAGTATTAAAAACCTACGAATAAATTCCCCAAATCCCAAGTTTCAAATAAAGTCAACTACTGCAAGTGTTTCTCCACCAGATCTACACTTGTTCATAATACGACCTCTTTGCTCCACATATCAAAACAAAATTTTCCTATCAATTGCAATGGTTAAGATGTTTTTCTCTCTGCTCTAAAGATAAGTAACTTTCCAAGAAGCTTATACAGTCATATCAACATCTTCCTTGGAATCCTTGAATCCCTTATTGGAAGACCAAAATAGTTTTACCTAGAAAAACATTAATTTCTTTCCAAAGAAAACAAAAATTAATAGAGACATAAGTATGTAGATACTGGAAACTATATCTACATACTTATGTCTCTAGTGTGGCTGATTTCTTTAAACTAAAAATCTTATAACAGACAAAAAAAAAACTTAAAAAATTCTAAGAAATAGAAAAATCCTTAATCCTTACACTGACTTTAATGCATTTGATGTTTTTCTTCATAGTGATGATAAAAAACAAATAACTGCATGAAACTCAGTGATAGTAGAAAATTTGCAAAATGCATGCTCTATAACAGATAGATTTTGAGAAATACTCCATTTGATTGCAAACACTCATAAAAATGAAAGCTTTCAACTCAAATAAAGACATTCAATATCATTAGGAAAGTTTTCAACTAATTCCAAAAAGGCTCAAGAATTTTAAGGAAAAAATAAGGTAAGTTGCTATTTTCTATTGCCAGAAAAGAAAAATTATCTCGGAAGAGGGCTGACAATTATCTAGGAGAAAAAAGTCATTTCTGGGAGCAAAGCTCCCACATAAAGCCTATTGGCTTAACTACCAGTCTCATGCTTTTGTACATGCAACAGTGCACCGATAGACATTTACATTTTTAAAAATGTGAAATGATTATAAATTATTAATAGTAAATTACATTGTTAAAAAAATTATTTAATATTTCTTGATTTGAACTATACCATTCTATTTAATCACCAAAACATATATTAATTGTTGTAATTTGGTCTGCTTAAAATACTAATAGTCTAAAATTGATAATAATAAATGGGGAAAAATAATTCATATGACCAAAATAATCATAATAACCTCGTGTAGTGTAAGACAAATAATACAATAGGAGAACAATTGTAGTATCAAATAGTTGAAGTAGAGTATACTGACAAGGTATCAAATAGTTTAAATATATGCAAGTATCCAATAGCTTTAGCTTTAAGAAATAAGAAAACTCAAATTAAAATCAAAGATAGGTAAAGAATAAAAAACACACTAAAAGAAAAAAAATATTTTAAATAACCTATCAACTAAATTAATTGAAAAAAAACTAATCTAAATTAATAGCCAAATCTAACCTAAATTGATTAGATTATAATTTATCTAAATTAATAGTCAAATCTAAATTACAAAATTTTAATCTAAATTAATTAGAACAGATCTAATTTAATCTAAATTAGAACAAAACCAATCTAAATTACAAACTTTTATAAATTAAATAGGTAATCTAACCAATCAATAAAACTAATACCAAATCTAAAAATTAAAAGTAATTATAAATCTAAGATTGTTCTCTTATGGATTCATCATTTGTGGCTTAATCCAAATCTATCTTGATCTCTACTTGAAGAACCCAAGAGAAATCAGAATTACCAAATTAATTGAGAAGTAGTTAAAAGAAAGATTAAGAATAAATCACATGCAAACCAAAAGACCATAAAGTTAGGAATTAAAATTGGTAATAGCCGGAATGAAGTAAACTTAAGAAAAATCTATGGTCTGAATTCTTTTAGAAACCTCATTGTGAATCTCCCCTTACACATCTAAATACACCACATTATATAAGACCAAAAATAAAAAAATATTAAAACCAAATGATTTTACCTAGAATTAGAATTTATAGTTGCTGATCCACATCAAATTAAAAAAATCATAAAAATCCACTCATAGTCCCTAAAAATTGCAAACTCAATATATAATTCATAATAAGAATCTATGTTAAATCCCTAGCATAGGAGATCAAAGTAGGCACGCTTATTAAAAATGATCACATGCATGCCAAACAAATATAACTATTAGAACCATATAAAGAACTATGACTCCCTGGAAACTACATATTGAACTACTAATTTACACGAAATTGACAATATAGGACGCTTGATCAAACCATATTTTTCCCAAAAACTACTCAAATCTCATGTCCAATCCAAAAAAACTTCATAAAGGTAAAAAACAAGCAAAAAAAAACTTTTAAAAAAACTACTCAATATGAAAATAAAATTAGAGAAAGAGGTCCCAGAAACTACAAATTCAACAATAAGGTTACCAAGTTGTAGTTGAAAGAAAACAATTGCATAAGAAATACAAACTGACTCTCCATACTAATAAAAAAATTTAAAATATAACTTGCAATGCCAAAATAGAACCACAATCTTACAAAGAATTATTCAATATGCATCCCAATTTTAGATGGCTAAGAGAAAAATAAATAATGTATTGCTAGAAACCATAAATTCAAAAGCAAATTTGTCGATCCAAATCAATCATTCATAAGATAAAATTGAACCATAAATTTTGGCAAAATATACTCAATTTCACAACAAAAAATAGCAAAACTAATAAAATAATAAAATAAAAACCATTTATCTCTATGCAAACCACAAATTTATATGAGACAATTCTAAAAAAATACTCCCAATCAATCATTCATAAGATAAAATTGAAAAAAAAAGTACAAAATCAATTAATATATCACAAATTTGGACTCATATTACCAATCCATGGAAAATTACCCGTAAATAAGGTAAAATATCCAACCAAAATCATCCAAGAATTACTTGATATACATGTGAAAAAAAGCAATGTATTCTATAGAGAACGTATAAATCATTGAAGCAGACAACAATTACTATCTATGGATCATACTCGAAACTCTTATGATGATATCTCAGTTATAATTAAAAAGGGATGCAAAATAATCCCTAGAAACAACAATTCAAAAAAAATGCCAATCGTTAGTAAATTAAACCAAAAATATTTCAAATAACTAAATCAAATTAAAAATATGCGTGCAAAATCACTTGTATTTCAAAAATAGCTCTTGTAGCCCCTCTGAATGAATTACAAACTATTAAGGATAGTCAACAAAAAATTAAAAGTTTGCTGCAATCTTTTGGTAATGATCTAGTGGCCCTTAAGAGGAATCAAGCTCAGGTAAACCCTATTATTCAAAATTAGTTTGCTAGTTCTTCTTCACAATATCCTAGCCAACCTAATTTTCAGGCTAATAGGCAACAATTTCAAGGAAATACTAACGCAACAGGCAGAATTGGAATATGAGACCAAATAGACAGTCCAATCCAGCACCTCTTAATATTGTTAGGGATATTGTTCCTACTCAGAATAACATTGCTACTGACTGGTGTTTTCCATGCAATGAGCCACATGATTAGTCTACATGTTCTAATGGAATTCTTAATCAAGCTCTCATGGTACAAAATTCAATGAATTCACAGCAGAATGTGTCTGTTGAAGAGGTCCAAAATCAACCAGATCAAAGTGCTACAAATACCGGATTCTTAAACTAGCAAGAGGAAGAATTTTGTGGACTTAATGAAGATTCATCAATTGTAGCAAATACAAGAGCAAAAAAGAGAGCCCTTGAAGCAGATCAATCTACTAGGAATGTTTCTTCTCCACCAGTTTCTATTTTAAAGAATCCATCAGTTTCCACTAATGAAGATCAAACTCAAAGGAATGTTGATCAGAGTTCTCCTAGATTATCACATAAGGTACAATTTACTGTTCTGTACAATATTGTTGATACAATAAAAAAACAAATGTTACTTTGTCTGCATGGGAAACTTTGTCTATTCCAAGACAGATTGAGATTTTGAAAGAAGAGTTGTCCAAGCTGGCAATTAGTTCTCAGCAAACAGTACAACAGTCACCAAGTGTGGTCATGACTAACTTTGAGCCTCCTAAGGTTCAGGAAAAGCCATCAAAAGAAGAGAAAAATCCTGCTAAAGTTTAGCAGCCAGAAATACCAGAAGTCAAGAAGGCTACAAATATTGAAAAAATAGCAGTAACCACTGATAAGAAACTATCAAATGTACAAAAGACATCAGAAAAGGAAGGTAAGAAATCTGCAAATGAAAAGCCTCCTCCTTTTTATGTCTCTTTGATTATTGGAAATAAATTAGTTCATAATTGTATGGTTGACAGTGGTGCAACCAGTACTGTCATGCCTAAGAAAGTAGCATATTTTCTGAACTTAAAATATGATCCTCTTGAGAAGGGTGTGGTCTAGCTTGACGGAACTTCTGTTAAGACTTTAGGAGTTATTAAAAATGCAAGTTTGACCTTGCATTCCTGCCCAAATTTTTCAATTCCATAGGACATATATGTTATTGATTTACCAACATATTCTGCTATGTGTCTGTCTAGAGATTTCACAGCCAAAATAGATGGCTATTTTTCATCAGATTGCTCACATTTGTACTTCAGAACTAGATATGGTACTAAGGTAACCATAAAATCAGAATCACTAGCCAAAAATCACATAGAGCCTTATAATCCAAGTCCTATTAATGCAAGTTGTGTGATCATGGATCAAGATGAAATACCTAATTATTCAGTGTATAATACTAAAACTAAAGCATATCTAGATATTGTTCTAGATGAATGGGCTACTAGGAATGAACAGAATGATGACATGTTTGATACTGGTTTTGGAAGCTACATGATTTTAGAATCTGATTTAGTAGTTCCTAATTTGATTAAAGATCCATAATCTGAATCTGATGTGTCTAACCAGTTTTGGGATTTGTATTTTGATGGGTCAAGGAATAAGGATGGAGTTTGTGCAAGGGTTATGTTGGTATCACCTGATGGTGATAAATTTTATGCTACTTTTAAGTTGTCCTTTCCTTGTTCTAACAATGTGGCTGAATATGAGAGTTTAATTCAAGGTTTAGAGTGGGCAAGATTGAGCGGTATTAAGTGTCTGAGAGCATTTGGTGACAGTGAGCTTATTGTTAAGTAGGTGAGAGGCATCAATACTATTAAAAATGATCTGCTTAAGATGTATAAATCTAGAGTTTCTGATATTCTAGATGAATTTGATGCTTTCAACCTGATTTCAATTCCTAGAAGGGAAAATCTGCATGCTAATAGGCTGGCTGGTATTGGTGCTCATATTGAAATAATGGAAAATAAAGGACTGATTTCAGACTAGTCACATATTAAGATAATTATTAGGCCATCCATTCCAGATAATGACACTTATTGGCAAGTTTTCAATACTGATGAACATATCTTAAGTTTTTTGACAGAAACAGATGTTTTTTCAACTTCAAGAGATAACAAAAACATTCAGCAAATAGAAGACCAGATCATTCAGTTGAAAACGAATACGCTTCCAAAGGGATTAGTCAGCTTGGAATCAGTTTTTAATTCTGATGATCAGTTTAGAAAGGGTAAAACCAGCTTGCTGATTAAAGATCATTATGAAGAAGTGGAAATTTTTAGAGACAAGCGGTTGAAGGTTGGTAAAATAAATTCTCCTAAAGAAAAAGAACTGTTTATTGATCTTTTTAGAGAATATAATGATGTTTTTTCATGGGACTACTCTAATTTGAAGGGTTTTGATCCCCAATTAACCCAACATACTATAGAATTGGAGCCTAATGCTAGGCCAATTAAACAAAGGCAAAGGCCTATAAACTCCAAATTAGAGCCATTAATGTTAAAAGAGCTGAAAAAACTCCTAGATGGTGGTATTATATTTCCTATTAAGCACACATCTTGGGTTTCTAACTTAGTTCCAGTGAGGAAGAAGAATGGAGAGATAAGACTCTGTGTCGACTTTAGAGACCTTAATAGGGCATCTTTGAAAGATAGACACCCTCTTCCTTCCATGGAACAGATTTTACAATATGTTTCAAGTTCTGAGAGATTCTCACTCTTAGATGGATATTTTGGTTACAACCAGATTTTAGTCAAAGAATCTGATCAATTTAAAACAACTTTTACAACTAAGTGGGGTACCATGGCTTACAAAAGAATGCAATTTGGGCTATCAAATGCTAGAGCCACTTTTCAGAAAGCAATGGATATGGCTTTCAAGAATTTAATGTACAAATTTGTTCTAGTGTACCTAGATGATGTGACAATTTACAACAAGGTTGCAAATCAACAAATTGATCATTTGAGATAGATATTACAAAGATGTAGAGAATTTAGAATTTCTTTAAATCCTAAGAAATCTGTGTTTGCAGTTCACGAGGGAAAACTCTTAGGATACCAGGTGTCTAAGGAAGGAACAACAATAGATCCTGAAAGAATTCATGCAATTCTTGAGCTTTCATTGCCTAAACACAAGAAAGGATTGCAGAGTTTTATTGGGAGAATTAATTTTGTAAGGAGGTTTATCCTTGATATTGAAAACCTATTAAAACCATTGACTACCATGCTTAAAAAAGATATTCCTTTTAGCTAGATTGATGAAGGAAAAAATAATTTTGAACTAATAAAACATGCTTTGTCTTCAGCCCCTACTCTTGTTAATCCTGATTTTACTAAAGATTTTATTCTATATGCCTATGGTGGTTCTGAAACCATTTCAACAATGCTGGTTCAAAAGAATAATGAAAAACAAGAGCAGCCAGTTGCTTTTTTTAGAAAAGGTATGGACGACTATGAGAAAAGGTACAATTTTATTGAAAAGCATGTACTCCCTGTTATTAAAGCTTTGAAGAATTTTAAGCATTTAATTGCCAAAAATAAAGTTCACTTAATGGTTTCTCATCCTAGCATCAAAGAATTTTTGTTAAACAAGGATGTTAATAAAAAGAGGGCTAGTTGGATAATAAGGGTTATGGAGTTTGATGTACAGATTCATGTGACTAAGATGATTAGAGGCAAGGGACTTTGTGCTCAAATGGCAGAAAAGGAAGAATAGTTTGAAGTTTCTAAAGAATCTGAAAATTTACAAGGTGATATTGTATTATTCAATGATCCTATGACTTGGTTGTCAGACATGACCAGATTCTTGCAAACTGGGCAATGCCCAAATAATCTTGATAAGGCAAAAAAGAGATACTACAGGTTACAATCTATTCCCTATGTTCTTATTGATGGTGTTCTATATAGAAAAGACTACTCTGGAATGTTTCTTAAATGTATTGATTCACTAGATCAAGGCAAAATTTGATCTAAATTTCATGATGGATCTTGTGGAGGACACTTCAGTCCTAAAACTACAGCCTGGAAAATACTAAGGGCAAGCTATTATTGGCCTGATTTACTTAAGGATGCTCATGTTTGGGCCCAAAAATGTCAGAAATGTGCAATTTTTGCAGGTAAACAAAGGCTGGCAGCACTGCCATTAAAGCTAATTGTGGTGGATCAGCCATTTGCGAAGTGGGGAATGGACTTTATTGGTCCTATTCATCCTAATTCTAGTGCAGGTCATAAATGGATTTTGACTGCTACTAATTACTTCACAAGATGGACTGAAGCAATTGCATTAAAGGAGGCTACTGGACCTGCTGTGTTAAAATTTTATGAGGATATTGTAACCAAGTTTGGAGTCCTTCAATCAATTATTTCTGATAATGCTATGGCTTTCATTGGTTTAGCTATTACAGAATGGGCTGTGAAGGATGGGATTTACTTAAATACTTCTAACTATTATCCTCAGGGTAATGGTCTTGCAGAATCTACAAATAAAAATCTAATCAGAATTATCAAAAAAACTTTGCAGGATAACAAGAGAGATTGGCATTCTAAATTGAAGGCAACCTTATGGCTGGATAGGATTACACCTAAATAGGTAATTGGGAATTCCCCTTATGTCTTGGTTTATGGTAAAGAGGCCATATTACCAGTTTCCACTAAATTTCCAGCCTTGCAGCTGGTTGATCAGATGTTATTATTTGGAGAAGAAGATCCCCTTAAATTGAGGTATGTTGATTTGTTGCAGCTTGAAGAGGAAAGGAGAAAAGCATTGGAAACAATGGAACTTAAGCAAACACAGACTAAGAAATATTTTTACAGGAAAGCTAAATTCAGGGAATTTAAGGAAGGAGATCTAGTACTCAAGTGGGACGTGCTTAAGAATAGGCCAAGGCAGCATGATAAATTTTATAATTTTTGGTCAGGCCTTTTTGTTATAACTACTTGTAAGGAGAACAATGCTTTTCAGTTGTCCACAACTGAAGGGGAAGAATTATAGATTCTAGTTAATGGAATACACCTCAAGCTTTGCTTTGAGGGTTAGGTTAGTTTCAATTTTTCAAATTCAATAAGTGTTGTCCAAGCACTAGGTCCTTAGGTTGCATTGAGTCTAGTTTAGATGCATTTTCATTTCAATAAAGGTTGCATTCATGGTTCAGGTTTCCTAAATTCTGTTGCCTTATGATAAGCCTATAGGTCATGTCTAGCAGGTAGACATCCAATAGAAATCGCCAAAATTGTTACTAAAAAATACAGCATACAATACAATAAGCATAAGTAGGAAAAGGTTCCCTTTGTTTGTCTAATTAACACTACCTTGCAAGTTTTGTTAGTTTACATGTCATTATTGCATTCATTCTAGATGTCATTATTGTACTCTAAGTATTGATTATTATTCCAAAAATTCCAAAATTCCAAAAATTCCAAAATTCTTAAATAATCATTACATTGTGCTTTCAAACTGAATGTGATATACAAATGTCCTTTCTTGTTTCATGTTTCATCAATAAGTAGAGTACATTGCAGAATTGAAAGAAAGATTGAAGTATGGAATAGGGGTTCCATGCATTGCCTTTTGTATTGGTTTGTGTCAGCTGGTTGTCTGCTAGGTTTCTGCTTTTAGGTCTTCATAGTCTGAGTCTCCATCTGCATCTAGGTCTTTTAGGGTTTCATATCTGCATAAGGAAAATATGGTTAGATCCTGTTGGATCTAAGCAATACATGAGAAACAAATAACATACTGTAGCAATCAAGTTTTCAATACTACATATCAATCTAGAAAATTAAATGTGATAAGGAAATGTACTCTGACACTCACTACAAGGTAGTGTTAAAGGGACTTGTTTTTGACATGAAATCTTTTACTACTAATGATCATTGTGGTGTATGTTGTCCTTTTTATTAACCAGGTGTCTGAATTAAAGGGACTTAGTATGTTTCAAATTGAGAAACCTTTTTCAAATAATGTATTTCATAATGATGTTATTTGAGAGCTTAACAAATTATCTTGCAGATAACAGCTGACTGGTTTTCACATTCACTCATTGTCAAAGATGCAAATCAAGTTGGGTTCCCATGATAAGAGAGCTACAAGAAGTGCCAGTGATTGCCAACTTTCAAGTTCAAGATACAAATGGTGCTGCATAAATACTGGTATAATATGTCCTTGCTATTTCAAAAGTACATTTTCAAGCTATAAACATATTTGTTGCTGAATACAAAAAGAGTGCTTCAAGATTGAGCCATAAAATTATAGAATGTTTATAGTTTGTTTTTATTGAGTGTCACGAACCCATGTTTGAACCTCATTAGTTAACATTCTAGTGTTTTTGAGTGTCACGAGCCCATGCTCGAACTCCATTAACAATGAACAAATATTTTCATCTTGTTGTACTTATCATACTAAGTGCAGATTTAGCATCAATGAGAATTGTATATAGTGGACAAAGCTACAGGAGCTATAATGTTAAAAGCTAAAATTTTGAGTTACAAAATCCAACAAGATGCAAGCTAAACAGAAAGTGTAAAATTTGTATAAACTGGAACAGAGTATGTACAACTAACAGAGGAATATCATAAAGGAGAAAGCTACTTATCTATTGTAGAATGAATAATGATTTTTCTTGAGCATCTCTCAGTCGTAATCACCTTCTAAGGTTTGCGAAGGTTATGAGTGAAAGATGTTATAGTTTTATTTATAACTGATTATATCTTTTAACATTTTTCACTCATAACCTTGCAACTTTAGTAAGTCATTAGAGGTGTTTCATAGTTTACTAGAGCAACTATCTGTCATTGCCGAGCTCATAATATATGGTTTGCAAAGGAATGAGTCCACCAGTTCATTAAATTTACGACTGTTGATTACACAAGTTCTTTTCATGTCAGTAGAATGAAACAATTTGGATGCTATATGCTATAATCACAGTTTATGTACAAATTGTAGAAAATATTTTAAAATCAAGTTCTAGTAACTATCTGTTTTATGCAGAATGTTTTTAGAAGCTAATCAGAAAAGAGCAATTATCTGATATTTCCAAATTCCTAGTCAAAATTCGGGTTTCATTTTTATGTTGTCACAGTCATATGTTGAAGGAGAGACCAAATTTAACATCACTGTGGACACTAAATTCAAATGTCCACACAAGGTGGAATGTGTGAACTTAATGTACAAAGAGCTTCATGTTATAGCAGATAATTTGAAATGTCTACCAGTCAAAGGGCTCGAGCAAGGTTGAAACAAGAAAATGTTCAAAACAATCAATTTTTGATATATCAGTGAGTTCACTCTTAGATAAACCGAGTTTATTCTCAGTCAAGAAGTGAAGTTGAGCTTCAGTTTAGCTCACAAGGAAAAAGAGTAATAGTCAAACTTCACTTAAACCCGCAAGCTATATACTGGACTCCCAGTTATCAAAAGGTATGAAAGGCTATTTTCTTTGATAAAATTTAAGAGCCCCATAACTGTATCAGTCACGGCTTTATGTTCAAAATGAAGGGAATCAACAGTCAAACAAGTCGTGACTGTTACTAGGTCACAATGTGAAGCTCGCGGTTCTGTGCCAGTCACAAATGGTCGTAGATCATAAGATGTATTCACAGTTGTAAATGAAAGGTAAGCATCAGTATCAGTTCAGCTTAGCCAGTTTTCCTCATGCGAATTCATGACTGCTATAAAAAGTGTTTTGAACAGTTTCGGGCTCATAAGCTTCAAACCCATAGCAATAGCAAAAGAATTAATTAACAGTAGAGACCAAGTGTGGAATGTGTAGAGCTCGCAGAAACAAAGAGCAGTTCAATAGCATAAACAATGGATCAAAGATATAATGCAAGGTTTAAGTCACAGTTTGAGAATACAAATGCAAACAAATCAAAGAGAAACTCTCAGGAAGGCATGTCCAATTTTTGCAAGATAAAGCAAGATATACATAAGTCACAATTGTGACTTATTCATGGCTCCATATTATTAAACAACAGTCATCTCTTGAAAGCAACAGTGAAGGAACATATAACAGGAAAAGAGGTCGTGACTTATGCTAAAGAAATTTCATGATATTCATACCAGAAAATAAACTTCATAAGATAAACCGAGCTCTAAGATAACTTATAATTGAATGTCGAGTTCTCTATTTGAAAGGCACAGTTGATGAAGAATAGCAGTGATTTCTAGTCATAGTAAGCTCAAGTTTAACAGACAAATGTATTCACAATTAATATGCTGAGCTTCTTCATCAGAAGTTTTCGAAGACTTTCCTATAAGTTAGGGTTTCTTTTCCCTAAAATTTCGCTGTGAAGAATAGGTAATGCACAACTGTCGATACCAAAATAAGCATAACAATTTGGAGTCCGCCAAGCAGAGTATATTGAATGCCTTCATTGCAGGATGTCAGTCCCTGCAGTATTTGAAATTGCAAATAATGCCACCTCATTCCTTGTCTTTTGAAACTTGTGCAAGTGGGTTGAGTTTGTTAATTCCCCACTTAGCACTTGTTTTCACTTAGTGATTTTCTGAGGATAGGTTATTTATTTAATATTAGGTTTTTGTCTAATGTTAAATTTTTAGAATTTTGGCAATTGTTATTGTAAAAGGATTTTTTTTTTAAATCCTTATTATGAGCCAAAATTTTAGGCATTTAGGGTGGTAAACATAGATAGATTTTTGGCACTTTTTTTTGCCAATTTTAGGGCATTTTTGGTGGGGATTTGATTTTCGGATTGGAAACTAGGGCTGGATATAAAATTGATTTTTCATGATCAATTTGGGGTTGCAGATTTTGGAGAGAGGGCATATAGTGAAAACATTGTTCCTAAGTGCTTAAAAGGCCATTTTTGTAATCAGTTTTTGTCAGATTTTGGAGCGAATGAACCAGAGATTTCAATTCATATTTGTGAAGTTATTTTGGTATGAGATCTTGTTTTCATCTTTTCTAACAAGTGTTAAGTTATTTATTATCCGAAGGAAGTGAGTAGATTTCTATTCCTTCTCAAGCTAATCAATTGCTTTAAGACCTTGTATGAGAAATGTATGTTTGTTGATTATCCAAGCTATTTGTGGTAGAACCCTGAGAGCATGTTTTGCCAACCTATATGTTGAACAGAGATTCACAGTATTGAGATCTTCATTTTTGAGTTAGGATTGATGTTTCATTGTTTCTGCAAAGTCTGAAATATTTATTGGTGTATCACCCTAATTTAGTTATAGTATTATTTTCCCTTTTCCCAACAAATTGCAAATCAGGAAAAGTGATATTAAATATTTTATAGGAACCAGCCTAGAATCCAGAGATTCCTCTTCATTCATAGTCTACCCACAGCTAGGAGAGGTTTCCATTGTCAGGGTAGAATTGTTGTTTTGCCTTAATGCCTAATTTAGGGTAACAATTCTAAACCAAAATTATTTCCAATAACTAAATCAAATTAAAAATATGCGTGCAAAATCACTTGAATTTCCCAAAACAAACATCAATCAAGAACACGCTATGTAACAATGATGGTGCTCACTATGGTTGGTAGATATGCATGTAGAATCACAAATTAGAAAGTTACCAATCTTATCTTCATCAAAATAAGATGGTTTTTTACATTTAGAAACTTATTAGGGCAACATCTAAACAAAAGTGATTTTATTTAAAAAACAAAGATAAGAATAAAGACAAAAAAAAAAAGCAATGGTATGATCTGAAAATAAAAATAACGGGAAGGGCTGACAATTTTCCGATGATAGATTTTTTTTTCCGGGAGCTTTGCTCCCACATATAGCCTATCAGCTAAATTAACTTTTTAATGTATAATAAAGAAGGGTGGGTGCAAGTTAATAAGGGCTAAAATGATATTAAATGGGTAATTTTTCACTTGAGAATGAAAATTAGTTGTATTAAAGGTAATGATTCAAAGCACTTCTAGATACAATACAAACATGGTGTATATATGCAAAAAAAATTAAAATTATGTTTTCTTAATTTTAAATATGTAAATATTCAAATACCAAGATGATAGAAATTAGTTAAGAAAATGATATACAAAAGTAACATTTTTTTTCACTTTGATAGTAACAAAAATATGTTTACATTAGGATCTAAGGGAATCAACTATCCAGCCCCTATGATGAACCAAGGCATCAATGCGCCCCATACATTACAATGGATGTCTTTGTGCATCTTAGAAGTTGGATCTAGCAATTTGGAGGCCTATAGACTAGTAAATATAAAAAAAATTCAAAATCCTTTTTCTGAAAGAAAGTGATTAATGTTAGGGTTAGAATGGATATTTTTAATACTTGTGGTAACCTATATAATTGTAACATTAGTTTAATATTTAAATTTGTATATGTGTAACTTGAAAAACATACGATCATATATATATATATATATATATAGATTTAATACCACAATAACATTGTTTACTTTAATAACAAATAAAACAGTGGAGAGCACACTCACAGGGGGAAAAATCCCAAACTTAGAGATTATATATTTTCTATTTATATTAAAACAAATTTAAAAACTAATTACAAAATGTTCACAAACAACTGGTCACAACAATAGCTGGCATCACTGATTCCTACTGTTCTTCTTCTGCAGAATAACCACAATCTGTTGGCTAAAAGCATAAAGTTGTGTCACATTTCAGGACAACTTATCAGCAGAACTGAATTTGAGTATTTCTAACTAAAATTATTTTTTGTCAAACATATGGTCTAGCTAGATTCATTCTAGCTAAGTTAGATAAGTTCTTCACCTTTTCCAATTGGAAATATCTATTAAATGCATGTTTTATAACAATTACTAAAGAAATAATATTATTTCAGAAAAGCGATGTTTCAATAAATCTTACTCTTTTTAATGATATTTTTTTACAAATATAAAAATACCCTTTTTTAGAGCACAGAGTCAAGATTATCATCATATAATTTTTATAGTATTTTAATTAGATCTAATATATTATAATTTCAAAATACTGCAAGTAGGTATTTTAACATTCGAGAACAAGATGCTTCAAAAATAGAAAAAAATAGTAAAGCTTATCAAAAAAAATTAAAACTTTATATTTAACACTAGAGGAGAGAGTTATCTTCAAAAGTGTGTAATTTATTTTCTGAATGGTGTAGATTTGATAGGGGAGATTTGGCGCGAGATGAAAACTGTCACTTTCAGGTATGTTCGACTTTGAGTAGTTATAACAGAGAAAATATACATTGAAAACTAATTTTTCTTCTTTTCTACACTAGCTATACATTTTATCTATGACATATTTTGAAATCAAAGGAAAAAAAGATTATTTGCATATACTTTTTTGTTGCGAACAAGACCCTCATTTTTCAGCAAGTAAAAAATGAACTTAAAAAATTTAAAAACTATGTGAATTCTTGTTCAAAAAAAATAAAAAAAATTATAGGCATAAACTTCATCCACTTTTACACATTTCATTAGTTTACATCATCTCCAAATTTTAAACATAAATGCCATTTTTATGTCATTAAAGTTAAAAATTTTGTGTGTTGTTGACCTTTTCCTTTATAAAAGTGTGACATAGATTTGTACTTTTACCCTGTTACTGCTTCTTTTTCTCCCAAGTAAATATATAAAGGCATTCTACTTCTTCTAATAATTTGGGTGTTTTGAATTATATTTGATGTCTTGTGGGTTTCCTAAAATTTGTGTACAAACTGAACTTGCAGGCTTTTGTGCTTATATTGCCAAAGAAATGCTAATCCAAGAAAGGAGTGGATATCTTCCGTAGACGATGACCATTTAAGCTGGTCTCACTCATGGAAGCCTGCACCCAAACATAATAAGTCTCCCTTAGTGAAAAGTACATATGATCCTGACAAAAAGTTCAGACTCTTGAATTAAAAAGAGGTTTTTCAGTGTTTGTAGATCTTGGTTACAGTAATGGTTGCCACCATTGATTCCCACTGTTCTTCTGCAGAACAGATTCGTACAGTCTGTCACTGCCTCTGTTTCTCCTGAGTAAATATATACATACATTCTGTTGCTTCTAAGCATTTGGGTATCTTGAGTTTTATTTGATGTTTTCAGTTCCTTTCCCTTACTATCTGTCTTGTTGATGTATCATAGAATTTATTTGATTCAAAACGTTGACAACAAAAATCTATATAATCTATAATCTAAAATTTAGTATGGGCCTCGCAAAAATATCAGGCTCTTCCATTGAAAGTACATCAGATTTTTTTTGCTCTTCCATTGAAAGTACAACAGATTTTTGTTCAGCTTGTATGTTTCTGGGATCTAATTGTTTCTCAATCAATTTCTATAAGATTTTCAAATGTAGGTTGAGAGATGTGGAGTTCATGAGTGGCATCTCTTTCAGTTGTATTGGTCCTTTCAAACTTGACAGATGAAATATAATAAACATTTTGTGTAAAAAGAATCTCTTGCTCCTAGCACCTGTCAATCTATCAGGTGAAGATAGAAAGAAACAAAGTTTTGTAATTATCATAATAGAACATTTGGGATTTATGGCATCCGAACTATATGTAGATCTAGAAAGACAAATTAACCATCATAATGGGTATATGCTTTCCAAATCAAAAGTGATAAAATTTTGTCATGCCACTTGCATATAACATTACTTGGTTTGTCTATATATAAACAATAATTTTGGGGTTGCTCAAAAAGTAGTATAGCTTTTTTCTCCCATTTTTATTTTTATGTTTTAATTTGGTGATTTCAAAAGACATTAAGAAAAAAAATTTATTCATTGCAGTTTTTGTAAAGGAAGAACCATCATTTTATTGTAGAACCCACTAATTTAGCCTCCATTAATTTCTCCTTTCACCTTCCCTATTCTTTTTCCCCTAATTTAGCCTTCCAGCAATCCTTTCTTTTATGGATTTGATTTCTCATTTTCAATTGTACATTTCAATTTGTCATAACTTTGTCATTTTCCTAAATGCAATTCTTATTTTTTCATAAGTTTGTCATTTGTCATTTTTGAGTCTTCGAATGCGATCCTAGCTATTGATTTGTCCTTGATCTTGACCTTCGATTTGAATTCCAAAAATCTATAAATTGGACTCATTTTCCTCATGCTCAATAACCACACATTTTGAGTATTCTCATCATTTTCTTGTCAATAATTGCTTTCATTGTAGGTGCATTTTGTCAATATGGGAGCAACATCAATTTAGAGAAGAAACAAGTGCCACCTAGCGGCTAGTACTTGCCTCATAATATTGTAAATGTTCAAATAAAATTATTTATCATGAATTTAAAGATAAATTGAACAATAGTAATTTTAATTTAATAAATTTAATTTTAATTTTTTTTTGGTAAAAGGTCTAAGCCAAGGAGCTTTATTATTAATAAAATGAATCTTACAGTACAAAATTTCATTATGTGCGAGCACTAGTAGGAAAGAATAGATAAGAAAACCTCCAGTTTAGCTCGGGACCAAGGTCCAGATTTTATATTACAAACAATATTATGATGGCATCCCCTCATTTACAAAGATTACAGAAGGCATTCCTTCATTTACAAAAGATTACTGAAGGTGTTCCTTCATTTACATTTTTAGCTTTGCCTGTTTCAGCGAGATATATTTGGATTAATGGAATCTAGTTCTCAGATGTTTCTATTACCAGTGCCTCAATTATTCTGCACACAATAATACTAATCGCCATATCTAATAAAAGCTTTTTCATATGGTTAGTCTTTAATCCATACTGCATCATAGTTTATATATGGGGGGTTGTCCTTAATTAAGCTAGTTTTCTGTCTCTAAGAGATATCCTTTAAAGATTTTCCTCATACTGAAATTACTGACCTTAGGTCAAAGGAATACACTACCTTACCTAAAACTTCCATACTGTATATAATTTAATAGAACAAAAGAAGGCGTTAATACAAACTAGAATAGAAAAAATGAAAAGATAAGGAAGACTAAACCTTAGGTATTAATAATTCGTACTAAAGCCTTAGAGGGGCAGAGACCTTTACATCTACCTAAACATTATGCTCAACCAAAGGAGAAAGGAGATTAACAGAGTTGGATTAATAAGATTTATGACAGAAACCTAGTCAAAGGGCAATAATGCCAAAACTATAGACTTTATCCCTGAAGATCCTTCAAGAAATATATTAAAATAATGCATAGAGGAAACACTAGGCTAGCTTGCCTAGGGTCCTAAAAAAATCATAGGACAATACATAAGATCTTCTTGGTAATCACTTACTTGAAGTTGATGCATATACAGCTATATCTCGACTTCAAAATAAGCAATTGCTGAGGAAATTTTATCTGAAGCTAGCTGCATAATAACAGTCTTCAATATATAAACAGATTATCTATGGTATTGATATTAAAGATAGAAATAAGAATCCTAAAAAATACCTGCCAATTGCATATCTACCTGATATGCTACAAGTGTAACCAGATTCCTTCACTAATTGGGCCTCTTTAAACACTAATTTACCGAAAGGTTTGAGTTTGTTGATAATCAAGAAATTACTATAACTCTTTTATTAAGCATTTGAAACAATCCCATCTCTTATGTCATAGGCAGGAAACCGTCATGTTACATAAAATCATAAATTCTTATCTTAATAATCTAGATTTATCCAAAGATTCAACTTCTCCCAAGAAAAGACTCATCGGGGATAAATGGATTTTAACCATTCCTTTCCAAACAACAAAAAAATCTAAAGATACTTTAGTAGAACATAATATTACTTGAATCGAGACCAAGGAGATTTAGTGAGATTCTAGAGTATTATTATGAAAAGAAGCTAAAAAAATTGGAGAATTACTTTGGAAGACACGATTTACCTTGCTTTAGAGTCAAAACAAATAGATAAAAAGGAATGCCTTGATTAATCCAAAAGGGAGAATAATATATATATATATATATATATATATATATATATATATATATATATATATATATATATATATATATATATATATATATATATATATATATATATATATATATATATATATATATATATATATATATATATATGGGTATGTGCAGGATGCAGGATCATGGTATGCCAAAAAAGTGGCGATATGAAAAAAACCTATTTTCACTCATTCAAAAGTGCACAAATAGATTTGTTGACTTTTTAGTAGGCCTGGGTGTCAATACACCTGGCCAAGCCAAAAGCCAAAGCTGAAGGCTTAATCGGATATCTGATATTTGCTAGTAGATATATATCTCTATACTCAGTCGCATTCAATATTTTTTCATTGTAAAAACATGAACGCAACTAGGGTTATCGAATATCAGCTCCCACATCCCCTATCCGATTTTTCCTAAATTGCCAGGTAAGTGAAAGCTTCTAATTTTTATTGTTTTTATTGCTTTTAAATATAAATATATAGTTTTTTATATAAAAATTAGGGTAGCAATGAGTTTTTGTATTGTTTTTTAAAATTCATTGTAATTATCTATTTGTTTTTTCATTGTTATCAGACATGGAATCAGAAAACCCTCCTAATGATCCTGCAAACAATCCAGAACCACCTCCCAACAATCCCCCACCTCTAGAAGATGTACCTGTCACAAACCCTCACCATTTAGAAGAACTAATAGGAGATAATCTAAATGAACTTAGAGGATTTCAAACCACATATGCCAATATCCCCACATTGCGCCCCATGTTTACGACATTGAACTCAATTATTTAAAATATTATTGAAAACATGGAGAAACTTACACAACAACATAGTGTTGCACTTCTTTGGCACAATTCCATGCACGCCCAGTTTGACGATGAGCTTGATTATGATCAAGGCTGAAACTAAATATAACAAAACATGACATAGCTAATCTTTTTGTGGATCCTAAAATTGGTCTAAAAGTAGACCCTAAAAAAACCAAGTTGTCAATTAAATGGTGCACAAATAGTGCAATACGTGACAACTTTTGGGACCGTTGTGGATGGTTTTTAATAGACCACCTCACAAAAATTTGGATGTCTCATTTCATTTTATTAAAAAATTGTATGCTGAATTTGTGCTCGGTCACAAGGTGAATTATTGGAGTATGAGACCGAACTAGGGTGTAGGTTTAGGCACTCCACAAGATAGGCCATGAGTACAATGGGTGAAATCCCGCACATATGTCTCCCCTCCTGAGATATCACCACCTCCCACAATGTAGCATCCAGACATTATTGTTGAGGCCAGCTCACAGACTATTTGAGCCATTCACGCCTTGAGTGATCTGCTGGTTACATAGAACATGACATTGTTGCCTCCTCATCCTAATGCTTCTGGTGCTTCCATATCCTCCACAAGCTCACATGTTTGTGTGCCCCACACTTGCATTATATGCAAGAATCTGTGCTTTGGTCCCCTAATTGATAGTGATGCATATAATTTTGGCTTCGATGGGGATGATTCTACACAGCACACTACAGGCACTGAAGCAGCTCATGGAGATGTGCATCAGGAACCTACAGTGCCATGGACTCCCACTGTTACGGTAAGGGTAAACCGTTCACTTTTTACATTGTATTTAAATTTTATTGTTCATATTTTTAGTAGAATTTCCTTATAATAATTGCCCACTTATGTATTTTTATGTGTTACATTTATGTTCAGTTGATGACAGAGGAGGAGATGGCACAAGTGGAGGGATCCATGCTTTCGGCCATATCATTTGGTCTTGACTCTTCTACGGTACATATGTTTTAATGTACTGATTAGTTTCCTTTTAAATTATGATAATAGTATATGTACATTATTTTCTAATTTTTATGATCATCTTTTACATACTGATGCAAGTGTCACCAGTTGCCACTGAGGGGCAATGTGAGGGGGTGCAGGTGTCAGCCGTTGATAAAGGAAAGGTAATTAATTAATTTAGTTTGTTTATGCATACATGTATACTTGTCAGTTGTGCGTACTCATTTTTAATTTACAAGGTTTATTTGACAGAGAGTGGCATGTGATGATGCCGTGAGACCCTATCGTCATGATAGAGTCACAGACATATCCATTCAGAGTGATAGCCCCATGGTACGTACATTTCTAAAGTTAATTGTGTTTATTTTACTATCAAGTACATATAATATGGTCAAGCTATGATAGTATGAAGTATCTATTTGACTTTTGTAGGTCACTCCTAGTTTGAGGGAGCCAAAATGCCAAGGGTTTGTATTGCTGATGACTCAGCCAAAAATCCCTAAAGAAAGTTCAACATAGGTAATTTTTAATGTTAATTCAGTTATTTTGTAAGCATATATTTGCTACCAATTTTTTAACATTAAATAGTATAACTCGTAGATCAATCTCATGTTTGCAAACATATACAGGTGGGAGTTGACATTGGTGGCACTATTCCTACACTACCAAGGACATATATTAGGTCTCCTATCCACGGGAGGAGACAAAGAAGCGAGGTATATGAGAGTTCAATTTTAGTTTAAATTTTATTTATTATTGTTGACTATGATTCTGAATTTTAATCTAACTTGGGGTTTCACTTTTGTGTTTGAATGCAAGATCCATCAGAGCCAAAGAGTACTTCAAAGAGGCTCCATTTTGATGATCCACCAGTAGAATAGGATGTTCTAGAAACATTTGTAGTTGAACTTCTTTATTTGAGATGTCATATGACATATTTTGAGATGGTGCATGCCACATTTTATCTAGATATGTTGACATGTAAATATGTACAGAATTATTGTTCATTTTGATATATATATGAAACTTGATATTCAATCCAATTTGTTAATTGTATGTTCATTTATTCATTGTTAGTATGTAAATATGCTTGTGTGTATGTACTCATGTGTACAATTTATGCCTTAAGTATATTCATGTATATTCAAGTACATTATTCATAACCTAAATTCACGTGTATGGGCTACATGCATGACTTAAGTGAATTCATGTTGTATGCTTTATAATCTATGTGCTACATGTATGCTTCATGACTTAATAAAATTTATGTGTCTGCTTTATGTGCTACGTGTGTTCACACGTGTAATTCATCATTTGAGGTATATAAGGATATCTATTAAAGTGGTTTCAAGGTTTCTAGACTTACTCTTTACTCCCAATGGTTAAAAGACTTCAAACTAGCCTAATTACATAATCAAACACCCTTTTGGCAATAATCAAACACCTTTTTGGCCATATCAAAACATATCTATAATTCAGGTATTGGTCTTTTGGACAAAATATCAGTACTCTGCCTATACCCCTACAAATACACTAGGAATGCCTAAGAAACACAGTCTTGTAGCAACTCATGGATCGCCGATACCTCTCATGGGGTCTGAGTTGTAGCACAGTAAGGTTATGCTGATAAAATTTTATTAGAAAACTCTTTATAGATTTCCTAGAAAATGATAAATTAATCTTAGATTATAGTCTAACTATAATGTTGGAAGAAAAATAAATCTACCTTTGGAAGAAAAATCAATTTTGGAGAAAAAATCAATTCTAGTAAAAATATACATTCTATATAAAAAAAAAATGCAGTCAAATAAAATTACATAGTCAAAATAAAAGCCTGGAAAAGACAATAGAAATAAAAAGTCAAAAGTGATGAATAAAATATTATGTGAGCATGTCAAAATTATTGAATTTAAAAGAAAAATATATATTTATATATTTATATTTTGTTTGTTCGTGATTGACATCTTTGGGAAACGTGTTGTAAAAAAATAAATATAAAATAAAAAAATTTAAATGAAACTTTTAAGTTTTTTTTAAAAATAAAATTAAATAAAATTTTCTAAGGGGGGGAGAGGGCCACCAAACCCCCTACCCTTACCCTTTCATGGCACCCAAGGGGTTGTCGCCTGCAGACATGGGCTGCAGCACGACACCCCACTGGGGTACCGTGCATAGTCCAAGGACTGTGCACGGGCCCCAGAGGGGCCCGCCATGTGTAGCCAGTGACTGCCATGTGGACCCTCCATTGGGAATTATTGTTTTTAAAAAAATGGTAAAGTATTTTATTAATATTCATATATATATATATATATATATATATATATATATATATATATATATATATATATATATATATATATATTACGTTTTATAATTTTATTAAATATTAATTAAATTTATTGATTTTTTTTTTAAATTTATTATTTATAATACATGTTTAATTTCTTTAAAATTAAATAAAATTTATATATATTAATTTTGTTTAATTTAATAAACTTTTATTAGATGTGAAATTGTTATTTTCTTTAAGATTATTTTGCCTGATTTTATAATGTACAATTAAGAGTATGTTATTTTGAAACAATTTAATTTTTGAACTTGATATTAATATTTATCAAATAGAAAAATTTATTAAAATAGATTATTCTTATAGATTCGAATAAGTCAATTTAATTTCTTGTTTTATCTAAGGTTGTATTTATATTGAAATAAATATTTACATTAGAACATGTATTTTCACAATAATATGTTAAATTTTTAGATGGACAATTATTGAGAATTGAAGTGCATATATTGAAATTGGGCATTTTGTTTCTCATCTTGATATTGTTCGAGACCTTAGGAAAATTTTTGATACTAGTAATGTTTTAGTTTATGGATTATGTAAATGTCATTACTTGAACTCAAATGCTTATTGTTTCATTTTCCATTTTGTATGAGGTAAATGTTTTATCCTCGTCCCTGAGTGTTTTTCTCTTTCTTATTGTGTTAATGGGTGCTAGGTGACCTAGGGAGAAAAATAGAGGCCGGGGTAATTGTCAGTTGGACATGTTTTCAGTCTTATATTTTGATGTGTACGAGTTTTCTGATTATTCCCTGATTTGACCATATGGGCTCATGTTGTTTTGTATTCTGTTTATGGGTATTTTGTAATCATTTCTAGTTCTTGTGTGTGAAACCGGATTTGAGATTACCTGATTGTATACTTATGTAATTTCAGATGTAGGAATTTGATGTTTTACTTATTATGGTTGTTTGCCTTGGATACTTTGTTGTAATCGATTGATTTGACCCAACCCTATGTGAAGTTTGTTCTATGAATCTCTTATGTGATATTTTGTATAATTGTGTTCTGCTTCATATTCTATATAGGGGAATATTGTGTTGACTTTTTATGTCCTATCCATGGATCAGGAGTATATTCTTTTGTGAACACTTGGAGAGTGTTTTGTGATGTTATGGTTGGAGACCTGTTGCATGTTCCTGTTGTTTTGTGGAACAGTCCTGAGGGACATTATTATTATCTTGTAATCTATGTGAGATTTGTGAGCCTAGGGTAGTTTACCTAGATATGTAGTAGGGGGTGGCTTGCAATAAGCATCGGGGCCCACAAGTGGCTGCCAGGATCACTTATTGTAAGTATCTGTAATCAAGTGATAACCTAATATAATTAAGGGGTATTTAAATGAACTTAATAAGATATGTTTCATTTCCCATGCTTGATTGCTAATACAGACTAAGATGAGAATTGAGATGATGCTTGCCACCTTGAGAGGTGTGTATAGCATAGTTAATGGCTTCATCTATATGAGAGGTCATTGATACCATGTATGATCACTTGAGTTCTGGGATCTAGAGTGATTACCAGGATGAGACTCAAGGGTTAGACGTACATGATGACACCTTCCTATGCATAGTCTAGTTATTCTACATGTGTCAGTTGCCACTAGATTAGTGATTCTTACCATGTTATCTTTTGTACACTTGATGTTAGAGAGCTTTCAAGATCTTTTCCTTAGCTTGTTCTGTTGATGTTTGTTATCTGAGTGGGATCTGTTGTTATCTCCTCAGCACGGTGGAAGTGGACCATTTAGGTTCACGAGGTCAGGTGGTAGTGATTCTTTTACCATTTGATATTTTGACATTCGTGTACCAGTGTTGGATGATCCATGTGGCAATTGTTCCTTCTTGATCTTCATTATTGGACTTGTGTTCTTATTCTTCTTCTTCTATGTGATCTTGTATCATTGTATCAATTATTCAAAAATATCATGTTGTACTTCATTTTGGTTATTGTATTACATACCCTATGACATGTGTTGTGGATGTAGGTTATTATGGATACCTTATGATACCAGTTGTTCCTATGTTATCCTTTATGTGGTGTTGTTTTTATCGTTCATTTGTTTATATAATTTTTGTAATTATATTTAATCTAAGTTAATTAATTAATGTTTACATAATCCATGTCATGGGACCCTTGAGAGTTGTAATCTATGTGATTTGTTTATTCATTGTATTGCTTCCGCATTGTAAAACATTATTGTTATTGTTTGTTAACATTTTTTAAAAAAAATTATTTTGAAAACTTAGTTGCATGTTTAGGTTAAGTTCTCTTGGGTTCCCTGGTGAGGCATTACAATGATTCCTAGTAATAGGCATAGCAGAGCACCCTTCAATCCAAAAAAGATCACAAAAAATTGGGTGGAAAAACAACCTTCTACTCAAACCAAGAAGAAACATCAAGAGACTAAAGAAGCAGTCTGCATTACTATCCCAGAACAAATGTTGCAGTCACATAGATCTCCTTTGACAAATAGCCTTAATCAGTAAGTTTTCAAACAAAGATCTCTGCTTTTCTGATATTAAAGAATGAGCTTTGGCTTCATGAGGAGGGATGAAAGATATTTTACTATTAGAGTCAAGTATGCAATTCTTTGTTGCAATTTTTGAGACACCTGATTAGAGAAATGAAATACAAAAATACAAAGGATGGTTTTGCAAAGGAGTAGGATTATTCACTAAGATATGGACTCTGAACTTTAAGACAGAAGAGAAAGCATGACATTTTTTTCCACATTGGATATCCCTGCCATTTCTACCCCTAGAATATAGAGATATGGCCATTGTGGAAATCTTTGCAAATAGATTGGGCATTTTCATTAAACACAATTTAATCCCCTATGAGCTCTTGCATTGTGATATCAGGGTATGTGTCCTTCTTGATAGCTCCAAGGATGTGCCAAAATAGTTTGTAATTAAAACTAAATGGAGGATATGGCACCAAAGTATAGTTGTGCAAAATCAGGAGGTGGTCCACAAATTTCAACACAAATTGGGTCATTTTAGCACGAAATGAAAGAACACATTGCAAAAAGAAGTGGTAGTGTGTAAGGATTACTCTACAGACCCTGATAAATGCTCTTATAAGGAGGTAAATCAAGGAGGAAAAGACTTGACATAATTGACTATTTACTCTTCACAAAGTTTACATTTGACAGTAAACATTATGACATAGTGTTTCAACATGTTTGCTAATTTTTTCTATGTCTTAAGGAGGGTAATTAATTACATGGAGAATCAAAACAATTCTTTTCAAGCCTTGTCAACACACCCAAGGTATATAGAATGGGAGCAGCCAAAGGTCTCATCTCATAGGATAGACAGTATAGTACAAAAATTGATGTATCAAGACTACTTGATAAATGTGGCTAATATGCATAAGGTGTTTAATAAATAGGTGATGGCAGAATTCAAAGCAAGGGAATTGGCAAATCAAATGATCACAGAGATGGCCACCAAAATAATCTATGAAATAGCAGATGAAGAGGGTGTTATGTTTCCAGAAGATCAAGAGGCTGGAAATGATATGCATTATCCGGATATTGGAAATATGCAGAATAGTAAAAAAAATGATTCTAATGAAGGCATGAGAACAAGTGATTATGTAGAGGCATCCCATGTTGTACATGGATATTGTAAGGAAAAAATGACTTAAGTCTGGTCTCCTTAAATAATGGGCTCAATGATAATTATTGGGAACTTGAAGTGCACTTAGTAGATTATCAAGCAGAATGCATTAGTCCATGTGGTGATGTGGATTTGGAAAATAACTTTGCCTTAGAGGAGCCAGATATGCAGATTGACAAGAGTGAGCACAATGAAGTTCAGAATACTTGTGATGGTAGTTTTGATCATAATTTAGTGCTATCGATTGAGCAAACTCCTATTTAGAACATACAAGACAAAATTATTCCTAAGAAGAGGGGGACAAAACCAAAGGGAGTTAAGACTAAAGAGGAAATTGTTGTAGGCATTCAATCAACATTGGATGGAAAATTCACACCATCTAAAAGAGTTTCAAGGAGAGCCTGTGGTTCTCCTTGTCAGCAATGAAAATTGTATCATGGAATGTCAGGGGTTTGAATGCCCCTAACAAAAGAAATAGAATCAGGAAAGAACTTGATTCTATGAATGCAGATATTATATTGCTACAAGAAACAAAAATGGCACAGGAAAACTTTGAGAAAAAAATAGCTAAATAGGCTAAGTGGGAATCGGTCCATAGGAAGGGGATAGGAGATTCGAGAGGTATTGTTGTACTATGGAACTTAGCACTAGTGAGAGGGTAGTTTTTAGATCAGAATGATAATTGGTAGCTTTTGAAAATGACTAAGTTTGAACTCTCCTTTAAGTTGATTAATGTTTATGATCCCACATCAACCTAGGGAGAGTAGAAATTATGGTTTGACTTGACTTAGGCCATTCAGGCACAAAATGATCAGCTTGTAATTTTGGGTGGTGATTTCAATGCCATCCTTGACATGTCAAAAAAGAAAGGGGGTATCTGTCTGCTACTAAATACCATCCAAGACTTTTTGGGATTCGTAGCAGATAATAACTTGCTGGATGTTGACCCAAGCAATGGCACTTTCACATGGACTAATAAGACAGAAAAGTTTTCTCAGATTGCGGTTAGATTGGATAGATTTCTAATAGCACAAGAATGGAAAATAACTAATAATATTTTCCAATCAGATATTTTAACGATACCAGGTTTAGACCACTTTCCTATATTGCTCATGATTGGATCTTCTTTGGCACAACAGGGATTCTAGCACTGACCATCTTTTAAGTTTGAAAGGATGTGGCTTCGCCACCCGCATTTCCTTCCTCTTGTCAAGCAATGGTGGATAAGTGCTCCACATTGTGAAGGTTAAAAAATGTATCAATTTGCTGCCAAACTGAAATACACCAAGAAAAATATTAGAAAGTGGAATGAAGTGGTCTTCAAAAAAAATTTCAAAGAGAAAGAGACAGTCAAACAACATCTGGAAGAAGTTCTTGAAACAATAACAAAACATAGCATGGATGATGAAATTTATCACAAGAAGAAAGATATGCAATTGCAATGGGAAGAGCTATGCAAAAGAGAAGAAGAGTACTAGCAGAAAAAATCTAGAGAACTATGGTTAAAAGAAGGGGACAAGAATAATTCTTTTTTTCATGCGTCAGCAAAACAAAAGAGAGCGACAAGTAGATTTATTTCCATAAACAATGCAGAAACTAGTATTCAAATATGTGATATGGTTGGCATTCAACACTAGTAAATTTTACCCTATTTTTCGACGAGGATTAGTCAAATTTTTTATACCAATTAGTCAAACAGATGACTAAAACTATGGTCAAAATTTTTTCATCGATTATTCTATAGGAAAAACCATTGTCAAAATTTTGACATACCAAGTAGTCGAATTATCAACCGAATCATCGTTGAAGTAATCGCTTGGAACTAGAATAATTGAGACCAACTTTGGTCGGCATTGTTGTCGAAATTGAGACCAACTTTGGTCAAAATTGACGTCGAATGCATAGCATTCTCGTCGAACCTACTAAATTATAAAGTTCAAAATTGAGACCAACACTGTGTCACATTTTCGACCAAAGTTCATTGAAATCAACGTTGAATGCATATCATTCTCATCAAAGCTAGTAATATTTAAAGGTCAAAAAATTGACCAATACTAATTTTTGGTTAAAAAAAATGTGACGATGATTGAATAGAGCATTTTCATTGTGTATATATTCACAGCCTCAAGAAGATTCAAACTGACTAAGAAAGCTTCGTTTACTTATAGATTTGTGTGCTTGTCTGAATTTGATACGCAGATCAAGTTGTACAACCTTCAGAAAGATCCTGTTCAAGTAAGGTCGTACAACTTTATTTGCGTATCAAACTCAGACAAGCACATAAATCTGTAAGTAAATGTTGAACAGTTTAAAAGGCAATTTAAATGTTTTGACGGTTTGATTATTTTAAAGATAGAACCAAAGAAATTTACCAATGCTAGAAAGGATGATGGTTGAATACAAGAAATGGAAGGAGAGTTAAATCGAATTGAGAAAAATTAGACTTAATTAGTTCCAAGACCTATAAATGACAATGTGATAAGAACAAAATTGATATTCATATATAAATTGAATGAAGACAAAGAATTGATGAGAAAAAAAAAAGGCTACTTTGTAAAGGCTATTCACAAGTTGAAGGGATTTACTTTGAAGAGATGTTTTATTTGGTAGAAAGAATGGAAACAATCAATTTATGACTTTTTGCATATATAGTTCACGAGAAATTCATAGTATATAAAATGGATGAACAAATCGATTCTCTTGAATAAAGACCAAGACGAAGTCTACATAGAATAACTTGATAGATTTCATCTATTAGAAGATTCAAACATGGTAGGCAAACTTAAGAAGACATTGTATAGTCCCAAACAAGCTCTTATGGCTCAGTTTGCAAGATTGGATAAGTACTTACTCTAGCAAGGCTTCAAGCTGAAAGGTACCATAGATAGTAATCTTTACATAAAAATTAAGGAAGATATATTTTAATAGTTGTTGTTTATGTAGATGATATAATCTTTGGCGGAGGTGATGAAATACATAAGAAGTTTGTTGAAGAAATGTAGAAAGAGTTTGATATATGTCTATGTTAGGTGAGTTAACATTGTTTCTTGGAATTCAAATACTTAGTTAGATAATGATATCTTTATTGATCAAGAAGTATATGTCAAGGAAATGTTAAGAAAATTTGGTTTGGAGGTTTTCAAACTAGCAAGCACTCCTATGGTGACAGGCTATCATTTGAATAAGGATGATGAGTCAAATCTAGTTTATTAGACACTATATATAGGTCCATGATTAGGGGTCTACTATTCTTAATTGCATATAGGCCTAACATAATGCATGCAGTCTATTTGGTTACAAGGTTTTAGGATATATCTAAATATCTAAATATTTTTTTGATTGCCTATATCAAAGTGCTCTTCAAATATCTAAGTATTTTTAGTACTAACACCGAATCAGGGTAATCAAAAAGCAACTAAAATGTAGAAGCCTTGTGTTCAATATAGATCAATGGCCCCACAAGTGGTATTTTGATGGGGAATATATTGTATTTTATGTGTTTCATGTTGTAGGGAACCATGCACAATTTATCATGTGGGTCCAATGAAGGGAAGGTATGAAACTATTACAAAATGAGATATTTGGGATTTGGTAGTCAGTCTGATCATATAAGGCATTTGTGAAGAATATTGTGGGTTGTTAGTGATAATTTGTAAGAAGAGTAAGGGTCGTGATGATTGAGGATAAATGGAGAATTTGTTTGAATCCAAAAGAGTGACTATCTTTACAATAGAGACATGTCTGTAACATTGGACAGTGAAAGGTGTAGAAGTTTGTAGTTGGTTGGTGGAAAAGTGTTAGGATGCAAGGTGGAATATTATGAATCTTTTTATGAAGACTGGGAGGTAAGAATCCTAGGTAAGTGATTAGTTATCAAGTGTTGATATAAGGGTTGGGTCAAAGAGGACAGTCACTATTAGGCAGCATTCGTGCTAAAACAAGATGTTGTCATGGAGTCAGGATTGTGTGATCAGACTTGGAGTTGGTTGTAATCAGGGTCAGAGAGGTCAATGTAAGGATGTATAGATAGGATTAGTGATGGTAAGAATTATCCTAGGTTGAATATATGAGGGATGAAAAGGGTATGTTTTTTCTAGGTACTATTAGGAGATGTGTAAGCTGTCCAAGGTTATGTAGATAGCATGAGTCTTATGAATTCAATCCGAGTTTGAAGAATGATAAGAATTTGTGTGACTAGACATTGATGTTGAAGAGTGGGTTACAGTGGATTAGGAAATAGGTCAATTATTGGGTCTGACCATTAACAGGTATTTAGAAGGTGTAAGGATTTATGGATAGTTAGGGGATCCATATGTTGATCATATTTGGCAAGTTGGAATAGCATTTTTTTATTAAGATAAATGATGCAAAAATTTGTATCTCCTCAAGAGTTTATGTAATGTCCCCTATTGGGATCTTACTTAATTTATCCTAAATTTATCAATTAGGGTTTGGATTGTAATGTTCATGATAGGAAAAGTAATTTTATCTCATTAGATTTAGTTATCTTTAACACTCATATCCAACCTTATTACTATTTTACCTCCATGAAGGGAAGCGTAAACATTAGCCAAGGTGCCTAGAGACCAACTACAATGGGCTCCCTCAAAGTTTACAGGTCCAAGCCCAAACTATTAAGACGCTGACCCCCACCTTATTTTGGGACAAATAGCCATTGCTTGGATTTAAACAAGCCCCTCCTTGGTAACACTTTAGTCTTCCTTCTTAGCTAAATAGTAATAGGTTCTATATATCTATTCTTATTTTATTTTATATCAATGTAGATGTTTACTCATTTATGAGCGCTATATATATAAATAATCTTGATTATCAATAATGATATATATTGATTGTCATTATGAGAATATATATATATATATATATATATATATATATATATATATATATATATATATATATATATATATATATATATATATATATATATATATATATATATATATATATATAATGATTCTATAATGCTTAGCATGATCTTCTAGATCACTCTAATCTGCTACTTTTATCAATATTAATTCCTTTATTATGTATTTCATTTTATCTTCTATTCTCCTATTCATTTATGATCAACATATATATGTGTGTGTGTGTGTGTTTATTATAATATTTAACCTTTCATCAAATTTTATTATTATTAATGTACATATACATACATATATACATGTATGTATATATTTATGCATCTATATATAATACCATTATTTTTTGGCATAGTAAGTAATTCATAGAGTATCCATTGCTTTATTCTTCCTCCCACCTTATTCACTATTGTATATTATAATTCTCATTTCCTCCTTTATATATATATATATATATATATATATATATATATATATATATATATATATATATATATATATATATATATATATACACTTTATATTTTTCCTGTCTCCTAGCAATGCTTCTTACAATCTTGATATACTTAATTCTTCTATACACTTCATTATTCTTTTTATCGCTTATTTGTATTTGTATATTGTTGCTGCCTAGCACTAAATAGTCTCATTGTGTATTGATTTACCTTTAGGTCAGAGACTATGAAAGTCTGTTCAATGCCTAAGAAGGTTGTTCATTAATTTCAGCTATCAAACACTGTTGTAGATATATATTATGCTTTTTTTTATATGCTCCGTATTATTGCAGAAGATTATTCTTCAACTCTTATTTCCAATACTCTTGTTCCATTTTTTCCCTTCGTTGGATTGTGGTCAATGTTCCATTTATACCTTCTGGAACTAAAATGTTGCATCTCTTACCAAGTGGTTCTCTTCATGAATAATCAGCTTTATTAACAATGGTTATTGGTTAGCATCATCGTTGTTATCTAGATTAATCGATGTCTCTTTTTGTATTTATTGACTCTTCAAAAAAAATTCAATAGCCATCGGTCAAATTAAGTTTATATGTTGACCATCATATTATTTATTAATAATATGCTCTTTCAATCCTAACAATTCGATAATCTTATGTCTTATCCTTGTGTCATGGGTATATTCATTGTGGCTTCCCCAAACTAACAAACTGATGTGAGTATAAAGACCAATTGACGTGTATTCACATTTCATGGTCGCTATCATATATTTGAGGTCAGCAATCGCTGTTTATGATACAATTTATTATATGTTTAGACAAATTATATTTTAACATTGCTTGTCTTACTTTATCGGTCCTTCCTATACCATCTTGCTACTATTTTTTATTGTAATTATAAATTCTATTAAATACTAATCAGAATGGGGGCATCACAGTTTATGATATTTTCATTAAAGAGTGGATATGTGTTTGGGCCCACTATGCCTCTGCATCATAGTGGTATCAGAGAAAGGGACTAGATATTTGCAAGTTAAATATTGAGAAGAATCTTAGAAAAGGTGAAGATGAAATTGAAAAAGACAAAGACGGACATGGTAAAGGTGTTGAAAAAGCACCTAAAGAATGGAACAAAGAAAAGAGATAAAGATGAGAAAAGAGAATAGGAAAGGAGACAAGAGGAGAAAAGAAGCTTAAGGAAAGATTTATAGGAAAGTACAGAAAGGAAAAGGACTTTAAAAGAACTCATGTAGAAGGATAGGAGGAATACTGATAGGTTTGCAAAAAAATGTAGGCACTTGAGAGAAAGTTCATTGAAGGTAGTGAAAAGTTGGCATTTGAGTGTTAAGAAGAAGGTGCAATGGTCTGTACAAATGCTAGTAGAAAGAGGAAAGTTGGTGGATGAGAAAGACAAGGAATCAAGAAATGAAAGTGTTCTTGATGTTGATTCAGAGATGTAAGATGCTAGTGAAGATAGAAAAGAAGCAAGTCTTGAAGGGCTTGAGAGTGATGAGTCAGTTGTGGTAGGCAGTATGTTGTTTCCTTTGGAGGAAGATAAGGGTAGTATGAAAGTTACTCCTATGACATCACATAGTGAGGGTAATGATGTGGCCATGGAGGCTGATGATTGTTTGGTATGCCAAGAGGAATGACATGAGAGGAAGGATCAGTTGGTGAGGGTTGAGTTGGTCTCAAGGGAAGAGACTAAGGATGAGTTAGCTATGATGATGGGCCATGAAATGGCTCAAGAAATTGTTTACTCTCCAAGCATGGAGGCATGGTATGTTGATGGTGTCAAGGAAGAGGAGTGTCTTTGGAAATTAGATTTATTGAAGTTTTAGATGTATGCAAAAGTAGAGGTTCAAAATAGGTAGAGGAATTTGTTGATGGCCAACAAAGAGAAGCAGGTGTTCATGTTGCAAAGCGAAGTCAAGCCAAAAGTCAAGATCAGGGAGTGGGGGTTTGAACATGATGGAAAGAATCACACTACCACAATTTAACCATCACACAATGACATTAGCAATTAAGAGGGAACATAGATCAGACCATGACATGCATACAAGGATACTGACAAATGATTTTGAGATACAAACCTGTGCAATCCAATCTCCCAAGGAATAGACAACACCACTTATCACCATCTTTTCCAAAATAGGATTTTTCTTCAAGGCCTCTTCATACGTAGTCCAATTATGCATAGGAGCATATTTGACAATCTCATAGAGGGTCCATCCCTGAAAACAAAAGCACCATTTCAGTTTGAATATTGAATATATACAAATATAATGATGAAAGAAAAGCAGACAATCATACGCTCTCTGATTTTGAGGTATAGAATAACAAATATAAGATAAAAAGCCAATCAAAAACATAAGAGACAAATCACTTTTCAGGAAAGTACAAAAAGAAAAGAAAGATAAGTTCTTATCAGGCCACTAAAAAGATTTTGGTATTTTAGATAAGACATCACAAGTATTTATTTGTAATATGAGGCCTTGTTATAGAAATTTGTTTTTATTAATCCTCAGAATTAGTTAGCGAATCTTCTTCTTTCTTTCTAAATTCATCAATGATTCTATTTTTCTGTAGTAAATAGCATACATAACAGATAAACATGAAATCAACAACAAATATCTACCTCTAAATACAACTCCAAATGAATGAATAAAAGAAGAAAATGATAATGTTGATTGGGTATCCAGTAAATTAAACAGTTTAATCATGCAAATAGATGTGGATAGTGCACATCACAGTGATGAAGAAACAATGCTAGTAGGGCAGTCACATACAAAGAGACAAGCTTAAGAGGGAACATAGATCAGACCATGACATGCATACAAGGGTAATAAATAATTATAGTATGTTCAACTAGAGATAAGAGATCAACCAAGGCACCTACATGAAATATTCATATATCAAGTGCAATAACATGATCAAGAGATGGTTTAATCATTAAGAGTCACAACTACCAAGAAATAGAGCATCATGATTACATATGGAAAAAAGAGGTGTTATAGGTTTGCATCACACATGTTTAAGGCAAAAGTTTCTAATACAATTGAAAAGAGTAATTAATATGGATAATTAATCAAATGTAAGCAACATATGACATTAATTTTGATAGTTTGATCAAAGGCCACTTTTGTAGGCACCTCCCACCAATCCTCAAAAGGAAATAGAGCATGTATACCCATATTTGTTTGTCATACCCTTTTTGCAAGGAACTCAAAAATTACTCAAATTAAACAAGTATGAACTGTAAGAGACTAAGAAAGAAGGCAAAGGTGTTACCTCACTAAGATGATATTAATAATGAGACAAAGAACCATTAAGACTAAATCCAAGGAGACTAGATCTAAACATCCAAGTTTGATCAAATTCAAAAATTGGTTTTCCTTCATAGCACTGTCAAGTCAACAACATGAGCATTATTTTGTGTCTAGAGTGTCATCAATGTTTTTAAATGTAGAATGAAATGGTTGTAAGTATGCATTTCTACCACATGCAAATGATTTTGAGATACAAACCTGTGCAATCCAATCTCCCAAGGAATAGACAACACCACTTATCGCCATCTTTTCCAAAATAGGATTTTTCTTTAAGGCTTCTTCATACGCAGTCCAGTTATGCATAGGAGCATATTTGACAATCTCATAGAGGGTCCATCCTTGAAAACAAAAGCACCATTTCAATTTTAATATTGAATATATACAAATATAATGATGAAAGAAAAGTAGACAATCATACTCTCTTTGATTTTGACGTATAGAACAACAAATATAAGCTGAAAAGCCAATCAAAAACATAAGAGACAAATCACACTTCAGGAAAGTACAAAAAGAAAAGCAAGATAAGTTCTTATCAGGCCACTGAAAAGCTTTCGGTATTTTAGATAAGACATCACAGGTATTCATTTCATTTTTTTCAAGAAGTATATGCATGATGGTATATTGATTTATTATCATTTCCTTATATTGTTGTATAAAGTATCTCTGTTAAATGCCTTTTGTCTTTTCTTCTATAGGTCATTCTTACAAATAGATAGTAAAGAGGTATGACATACTGCTCCACATCTCAAATTGCTTCTCCACCTTCTCCATCACCAATTGAGGTATGTTAACAATAATTTCCCTCACATCATTTCTTCTCATTGTCTCATCATACTTTTCCCCAAGTGCACCAAGGAATGCAAAGAAACAAGATAAACAAATCACAAGCATATAGCGATGTTAGAATAGTTACTAAAATGGTCATAAATTATGTTCTTATAGTAAAAGAATACTTTGACATAAGAAAAAAACTACACAAAATTAAAACATGACATTGTACTTTAAAAACTAAAAAGGTACCTGTAACGAAGAACTTCATTTCGACTTGCTAATTGGTTGTCACTATTAACTCTAAGCTTATCTTTAAAGTTTGAGCTTCACTTGGTTTCGAGAATAGTTTAATATTCTCTACTTAACAAGGCCAACCACGTGAAGGTGGAAGCTCATTTGGTCCCTCCCCCACCCCTAACATCACTCTAAATTCCCCATTAACATTTAATAACATTCATTCATTCATCCATTTTTGAAATATAACATTCAATCATTATAATCACATGATAACATTCATTAACACACAACATTCATGAATAATTCATTAACACATAAAATTCATTAACACACAACATTCATGAATAATTAATTAACACACAACATTCATGAAGAATTCATTAACACATCATTCATCAACATTACTAGTACAAAATTACATCCATTAAGACAATGTTCTTTCATTAGCAAAAAATGTTAATTATAATCATTTCTTTTTGGGTTTCTTGCTGTTTTTTTTAATGATGTAATTTCTAAGAAGAAGATCAATGTCCTCATCATTCCCCTCCTCTACTGATTCTAATTCCAACACATGTCTCCTCCTCATCTATTCAAGAACATGAGGCCGTTGCGCCAAAGGGGGTCCACTGTAATAACAACTACTTCATGAGTTAAATTCACACCATTTTATATTAGTGAATTACAAGTATTTAATTAAGTAAAAGAACTATAAATCAAAAAATTAATTTAAAAGAACAAAACATAAATTTTCTTTACCTGAATGTGCCACATGATCTACATGGTGATTAGTCTGAACATCCTCTGACACTCATTCAGCATGACATGATTCTGTATCCTTTAAAATATGCACAAAAAGGTTACACCAAGTTCAATTTAAGATGTTAAATTGTGTTAATAATTACACAATTAGTTTTAAATAGCAAATGAGAACCTCCATCGATAGTACGATGCACATCAGGGGCTTCATCATGCGGCATATGATCTGTGTCACGATTAAGAGGCTGCATTGCAATGTCATGCACATTATTATCAAATAGATTTTTGCTCAAGTATTCAATTTCTAATATATTTTTTGGCATATTTACCTGTGCACATAATGTAGGAGACTCTTCGGTTGGGCCAGTGGAAGCTTGCCGTAGACGTTCAGCCACGGCTTGATAGCCTTCCTTGAAGGCAATTTTTTTGTGTTCTGTTGTGGCCTCTAAATTAAATTCAGAGCCTTGCATTTTTTGATTAAACAAAATTATTTGCATTTTATAAATAATTTTTCTCTACAATTCATTTACTGCTACTTACAATTTATGCTTTAATTTTGGAATATCCACCAGAGCCAAGTCTGTGCTACCCAATCTTTTGCAGCCTGGCCTTTCTTGCCTTTGATGTGTCTTGCAACCTATGTGTTAGAGTTTTAGGTGACTCTACAACACCCCCAGGATCGAATGCAAGACCAAGATAACTTCCACAAGAGATAGGCAAGAAAATTGCATTAAGATGCAAGAATAATATTATTGATCATGGACATGATTAAAATGTACATAATAGGCCTCTTTATATAGGAAAGGAGATAAGAGACAATGATAAGGAGTTGATAAGATATTACCTATTCTAGGTGTAATCACATGTCCACCAAATGTGGATCATCCTCTATTATGCAATAAAGTATGTGCAATGGATTAGGATGATAATGTGATAAGAGCATGAAAGGTGGATCTCACACACAAAGAGGTATGTGATGACAACTATCACACCTAAAGTGGAAATTCTCCTACACCATGTGCTTGAATGAGGTGCACACTCCTAGGTGTCTCAATCACTAACTACTATGAAATGCATTATCCTAAGTAAGATTAAGTTAAGTGTAATTAGGAATATTTAATTACACCAACACCCCCCCTTAAGTGCAACTTAGGGGAATGCACTTAAACTCACAATGCGAGATGGGTCCCAGCAACTAGGCCATGTTAGGTACCCATGTACAAAATGTAATACATGAAATGCATAACTCTCATAAAGTGGAGAAAGAGGGAAAACCTCATGGGAAAAACCCTCCCCCAAAAAGAGAGAAGAAAACAAGATGCATGGATGGATAGAGTGCTCAAGACCCCCCAAGAACTACATACATCATGTATATACAAAGAATTATCCCCCCATAAGAAAGATAGTTGGAGACATGATATCCCCCCAATAATGTAGAAGCTCCCATGTTGATGAAGAGTACCTGCAAACAATAGATAAGCCAATGCTTACAAGAAACATGTCTCCCCTTAGGAAGAAATAGATACATCAAATGATGAAAAAGCCAATCCTCTGATTTGCACCAGCAAGCACCAATATTGACTTACAATAGAAAGCCACAAAATACAAAACCCCAAATTTTCTCCAAATAGACTATGCAATGGTGATGTCCAAATATCTTTATTCTACACCCACAATTGAATCAAGCCAAGATTGCACTTCTTGAGAAGAGGTCTTCATACCTTGAGAGCTCTGATACCATGTTAGAGTTTTAGGTGACTCTACAACACCCCCAGGATTGAATGCAAGACCAAGATAACTTCCACAAGAGATACGCAAGACAATTGCATTAAGATGCAAGAATGGTATTATTGATCATGGACATGATTAAAATGTACATAATAGGCCTCCTTATATAGGAAAGGAGATAAGAGACAATGATAAGGAGTTGATAAGATATTACCTATGCTAGGTGTAATCACATGTCCACCAAATATGGATCATCCTCCATTATGCAATAAAGTATGTGCAATGGATTAGGATGATAATGTGATAAGAGCATGAAAGGTGGATCTCACACATAGAGGTATGTGATGACAACTATCACACCTAAAGTGGAAATTCTCCTACACCATGTGCTTGAATGAGATGCACACTCCTAGGTGTCTCAATCACTAACTACTATGCAATGCATTATCCTAAGTAAGATTAAGTTAAGTGTAATTAGGAATATTTGATTACACCAACACTATAAAAAGTTTGAAATATGTTAGATGATATAGATATAGAGATCACTAATTAGTGCATTATTACATTGTACTAGTAGTTAATACTATTGCATACCTTCTTCTCTCATTTTCTGGTGTAATTCTTCTTTGAGCATCCCCTTTCTCCTTTGCATCCAAAATGAACTCATTCCAATCCCTCACTAGAACAAAGGGAGGATGCTTTTACTTTGGGTTTTGGACGAGACTCTTTCTATATGAGTCCCTCACAGTCTTAAGATGTTTGCAAGCTCTTTCTAAAATTTTCTTCTTGTCAAAAATATTACTACCAAACTCATACTCTAAATCTTTGATGAGCTGATCTTTTAATTTTTTGTCTTGCAAGTTCCACCTTTTAAGAAAAAACACAAAATTGTTAGATAGAAAAATTAACTAAAGTTGTGTACCTTGAATATAGTAAAAGAAGACCCGAATGAAAGGAAAAATACTGTACCAATTAATGATATGAAAAAAAAATAGTGGGATAAGGTTAGCTCACTTATGATGTTCCACCTTGTACGTATGGTGGGCCCGAATATATGCAGTGCGAGGTCATAAAGCATCTTATAAAATGAATCATTTCCTGTAAAAAATGTCATGGGATAATCAATCCAAAACTTGTTATGAATAGGTAAATGCATATTACAATATAAAAAATAATAATTTTAAAGTACTTAGAAGCTTAGGGCATTTTAAAGGCATTGATTCATTATCGTCAATCAACAATAACGTTTGCATAACTCCCATGCTAGAAACACAGGTAGATCCAAGAAATGATGGTGAATTATCACCAATACATGTACTTTGATATGTATCTGGCATAGCAGACACTACCGCCGGTGTATCTCCTACTCCACAAAATTAATCCACTATGTGATGCACCCAAGATTAAAGTACAAATTATCAAATCATAATTAACAAAAAACCAAATATAGCAAAACAAGGATTTACCAGCTGGCATAGACCGTGAAGGCGTCGATGTTTGCATGCCCCTTGTTTCTGATATTTCACTCAGAAATCTCAGATGGACGTCTGTCGACCACCTAGGAGGAGTCTCCTGCACTTGATGACCTAAACAATACATTGTTAGCAAAGACATTCTGAAATAATAAAAGTAAGAGTTAACTTAAGAATTTTTTGAATGTTCCAAAGAAAAAATTCCTTGTAACTTGTCAACTAAAGGATTATTTTACCTGAGGTGGCTAGAGCTCTACTAGTACCAGCCTCACCGTGTTGTCCTTGACCAGGTTCTAGATCAGTTTCCAAAAAATCCTGTAACAAGAACACATATTACATATTTTACTTCACAACATAAAAGAGTATAAAATATAAACTTTTATTGAACTTTTGTTATAACTAAAGATTCATTATTGCTTACTTCATAATGACGTGCTTGCGCTTTCAATTCAGATAGCCTCTTCAGCATCTCCTCGATTGGAATATTTGCTTCACCCAAAATTCTCATTATTTCTAAATTGATTTTTTTTAGTTTTTTCCTCAACATAGTTGTTACATTAGGTGTTTCTGTGATATCATCATTAGAAGGGGTAGCTATTGCCTCTGTTATTGTAGATGCTTTTCCCCTATCCTGAACATCAAATTGTGACAGGAATATCAGTAAAACTATCATAAAAACTCCAAAACTGTAAATAAAATAATGTAATAATATAACATTTTTCAACTATCTAATTTGTAAAATTTTAATAAGGTTTGCCCTTGCTAAAGAATGGGTGGGAGAAGCATCCTCGTGGCCTCTATCATGTGCAAGATCCATATCGCCCTGTGACAAAGATTAAATATAAAAACTTCAGTGAACTGAAAGTAATAGACTTAGCAAAAAAAACTTATTAATAAAATGGTATATAGTACTTACCATCCTCATGATAGTAACTTTGTTTGTATCTATGCGATTTAAATGGTAATCTATTAGTAGTTCTTCCCCTGCACTTATTTATTTTATCGCACATACAAAAACTTGATTCCCCTCACGCGCCTCAAATATGCAATTGGGTTGCTTATTAGTTGAGGAACGTCACGTACTATTTATAAAACCCGCAATATTACATGTTTCTTTTGGTCTCCCATCAATGTACATTGCAAATCTTTTACTTTGATCATTTTCTTTCCATTGTATATAATTAGTTGATAGTGCATATCTACGCATACTTTTTTTATATTGAACAATCCGCATCCAATCATTGTAATTGTAACACGAATCGACATACTTGAACAATTCAATAACTTTGTTGTAACATAGCTTTATCTCATCCATGAAAAATAGGCCCAAACCATGTAATGAGGATGGAGCTATGCGATATATCCTCTCATTAACACAAAAATCAGTGTTAATTGGAGGTAGCTCATTGGGTACCCATTCTTTCTCAACATGTGTGTACCGAAAGGGCACCTTGATGTCACCTTTGGTCTCATCATCATAAGAACATAAACCCCCTTTAGCAAGGAAAAATTGCATGCATTTATCAAAAAAATTTCTAATCTTTTGACCTCTAGTTGATCTCCCTATTTTAGTCGTACTACATGTAAAACTTTCATCTACCATTCCCTCATTTCCCTCATTCGATGTAGATAGATCTGACAAGTACCTATTTTGTGGGTCCTGCAATCCATCAAATGAGATATTCTCATGTCCTCGCTTCAAATAGAATTTTGATAATATTTAAATAATATATATAGAATAATCAAGTCGTAACCCATACGTATGGTTCTTCTTTGTCTATATGTGGGAGATATAAAATGTACTAAGTTGAAAGTGATTATATAATTATATTTCTATATGGTTCTTCTTTGTCTATATATACATTATATGATTATATAATATGTCTATTTATAACATACGTGCTCAGTGATAAATAAGAAGAATATAAGAAAATTATGTCTATTTATTAACTTATACCTGTTGATACATGTCATTGTGCACGATCCACACCAAAGGGGTTAAATTTCTTGCATATGTTAATCATTTATCTTAAGTTAGCTAAAAATTACATGATACGTATGCTACAAATAACTTAGAAGACAACATGAACAATATGCAACATCGTAAACATGAACAAATTTACCTTATATATGGAATGCAAGATCGTCAACAGAAGGGGTGATGATGTCTATAGTCAATTGCCTGTTTGCAAAAAGGGTGATAATCAAATACAATATATACATGTATCAGCAGCAATTAATTGAGCATCGTAAGAAAAACATTGGTAATTATAAATGACATATGTTGTAATCATTAGAATTGAACACAATAAATATGTAATCATTACAATTGAAATCAATAAATCATGTCAATCATTTCATTAATCATTTCAATCATGTCATTGATCATCTTCTTCATCCATCTCATCATCGTCATCATCATCATCATCATCATCATCATCATCATCATCATCATCATCGCCATCATCACCATCACCATCACCATCATCATCATCATCATCATCATCATCATCATCATCATCATCATCATCACCATCATCATCATCATCACCATCATCTTGATCTTCATCATCTGCTTCTTCATCATCTTCAATATCTTCTTCTTCCATAACATTATACTTTATCGGCCTTCCTCTTGGATCATGTCTAACAACAAATGACCAACCTTGTTTATGTGGAACCTCTGAGTAAAACACTTGCTCACATTGGCTTGGAAGAACATAGGGCTCATCTCCAACTAGCTCAAACAACCTTGTATTAATCATTGTAAATCCATTATCATGTTGAATAACAGTTCTATCTGGATCATTTTGATTTAGTCGTAGCCTATACCATTTGACGATGAATATAACTACTTTGAAGGAGTTAAAGTCACACTCAATTATATCATCCAAGATGCCATAGTATCGATTTTGAGATTGTTGAGGATGTATGTCATTTCTAGATGATATGTTAGTAACCTCAAAAATTGCAGTTATCCCAGAATCACAAGTTTTCTTTGTGTCATCCAACTTTTTTATGCAAAATTTGTGGCCATGATAGTACATATCTTTTTGGTGCTTGACCTGCAATTTTTCAAGTGTGTGTAAATTATTTGCATCGTGAGTTGATACGAAACATACGAGTCATGATCATTAATAAATTTGTATGTACCTCTCTACCTCTTAAACCATATGCTAGATCAATTACCATTGGCATAACATTGGAATCTCCATTACGATGAGCTTCTCTAACCAATGAAGAAAAACTTTTCCATGTTAATGAGTAACCATTTTGTTGACATCGTTCAATCCATACCATCATCCAATTAAGATTGTTCGCAATATACAAATGTATTGCATCCCACTCTCGACCAACTGTATAAAAAAAATACACCAATTATAAATAACTTATATTGAAGATTTATAAGAATTAATTAACTACAATAGTTCATATTATATTTACCTCTCACTTTCCTCAATCTAGCTTTGCCCATCAAGTACTCCCCTTTGAATTTGTTAATGGACCACAAACTGGACATGCAAATTTTCCCTTTGTTTGAAGACCTACAAGATCATGTATAATTAGATTAAATATGTTAACTTTATGTTAGCACTAGATAACATACCAAAAAAGAGGTGTTAAGAAGAGAACATACCACAAAAATGTGTTAGCCCAAGGGCATCATGTATTGTCCATACAAGCATTACATAGAATTGAAATTATCTTTGTCCTATTGGTCTAGAGATGTCATACATAGTGACCCCATTCTATAACACCATCAACTCGTCGATAAGGGGCTCAATATATACATTGATATCTTTAACTTGGTACTTACCTAGTTGAATGAACAAAAATATCACATAATTATTATGACCATTTTGATGGATTATTTATAATAAATTAATTTAGATGACTATTAAATCAAAAAATACCTGGAACAATCAGTGCCAACATTATGTGCTCTCTCTTTATGGACAACCAAGGAGGAATGTTATTGTTGATAACAAAAATAGGCCACGCCGAGTAAGTAGATCTCATCTCTCCAAATGGATTGACACTATTTGCTACCAATAAAAGCTTGAGATTACAAAGTTCTTCTTTAAAGTGTGGCCATTTTTCCTCTATTTCCTTAAATGTCGAACCATTCGCAAGCATTCGCATAATGTCATCTTGACTTCTATTGCGTGCATGGTAATCCATAAATTGTGCCAAGCTATTGCACTTGAATAATCATTGTAGACATAGAATAATGGGAATAAATTGAAGAACCTTGTGAGGCACCTTTTTTGTTCTTTGATTTGATTGATATCTACTAATATGACAAATAGGGCATTCTGTTGCAATTTCATTTTGTTTATGATATATAATATGATCATTCAGACATGCATGTATTGTTTGATACTCCATTCCAATATCTTTCATAATGGCAGATAATTCTCGGTACGAGTGAGGTAGAATGTTTGATGGTGGTAACAAACACTCACCTATCAACCTACGACCAAAAATATAATTTGTTAATTTAAAGAATATTAATTGCTACACGATTCACCCAATGTTAATTTAAGGGAATTATGACTAAAATAATAAAAAAAGATGACATACCTTAACATACGTGTCATTGCTACATTGGATAAACCATTCATAACCTTCAAGTTCACCAACAACAATACAGCGACAAGAAGAGTTGTTTGGGAGCCTTCATATAGGGGCTCATGTGCCTTCTCAAGTATAGGTACATCAAGGTCTGTGTCAACATCATCATCGTCATCATCATCTTGATCATCATGATCTTCTTCATCATCATGGTCTTCTTCCATGGGATCATTACCTTCTACTTCTATATTCACACCTCCATGTTCCCTCATTTGGAAATCCACATTCTCCAGATTGTCATGGTCCATAACATGAAACCTAGGGAGGTTGACCTATATGAAAATGATGACCTTATATTAACCATGACCATGATGTCATCATCAAATCATGTCTTATGTATTTTATAAATTATTAAAATACATAGGTCAATGGATGAAATTTGTTTCCCCCTTCAATGTGACCATGTTGCCTACAATGTTCCTCAGCTGTTTTGATTAGATATCTTCGAGTCTTTAAGCCCTTACAAATTTTGCAAGGACAATAACATTTTCCATCACCTTTTTTTTTAAGTTAGACCACAGTCTAGCAATTGTCTCCCTATTTTTTTGTGCGTTGATATCGTCAGACATGGTCTTTCTTGAATGGAATGACTCGTTGGTGGAAGAAGGATGATTTGTTTGCAACCTGCATATACAAATCATTACTGAACAACCATTTTCTCAACTATAATTTTCTCAATGCAAAGGGACATTTATCATACCAAATCAAAGTTTAGAAATGGACGGTTCTGATGCTTTGCCATTACAATAATTGAGCATTCATCATTTGGTATTGTGTATTCCATTTAAGTATGTCAACAATGTTCAAAATGATGTCACCAAGTACAAACATAGGAAATAAAAAAGGGACAAAAGACAAGAAATAAGTAAAATCATTACGACTATAGAAAATCTACATGTTCACAATACTACATGTGCATATAAGAGTCGATCAGAGAAGGTATATGCATAGGTGAAAAACATGTAGATTTATTGACCAAGCATTACTGGGAGCTCAACCCTACAACAAATGGACTTGTGATGATATTTCACAATAGTACATGTGTTGCAGGATAAGCTCCTAGTAGTGCTTATACAAATATGCATGTTCATTACCTGTGCATATGAAATAGCTCTAATGGTTACTTGAAAGAGTGGCTTAATATAAACAAAATGGTTACAAAGATGAGAATATGTCATTAGAATAATGGAAAAGAGAAAAAATATAAAAATACCACTATAATCCTTTAAAAGATCAGCATAAAAATACCACTATAATCATTTCATTTCACAAAGGCAAAGAGAAATTTCAGCTAATACCACTGACTTGATATAGTGTATGTCTACTATGTCCTTGATCACAACCTCTTCCTTGCTTGATAGTGTATGTCTACTATGTCTACCTAATACATGGCATTTAAAATTAAGGGCTCTCTAATAATAACTTAGATAAACTACCACATCCAATTCAAAAATATTCAAATAAGAAGAGATAACCTTACACTTAGATTTCACATGGATTTCACCAATAAATCTCAAAATCATTCTTGCACTCCGAAAAAATTACTCACTAAATCTCTGTGCTTCTTAATCACCTCATCGTTGTATTTTTTCTCTGCAATTTACTCTATCTCACGGTACAGTCCAGGAATAATTAGTTCCTAGGATGGATTAAAACATGTTTGGGATTGGTTCTCAATGTAAAAACATTGTATTAGTTATTGCTTACCTTTCCACGCCTTCTTTTTACTATTTCATTGCATTTTGAATTAGGAATATTAGACTAGTATTCCTAGGACAGCGACTGGTAGGGTATAGTCAGTTTGGTAGTTTGAAGTTTTCTTTATGATGTTGTTAGTTCAAAGTCAAATCTAATATGGATGGTAGGAGGATAAAATAGAATACAATAGTTGTTTCTATATAACCTCTACATTCTAGAATATACCTATGAGAGCTCTACCATCCACTTCTTTGAAGTGAATCCAAAGTTAAGACTTTATGATTAAGAGAGAGACACAAAAAAATGTCATTTTAAAAGGAATGATGCTAGCCAAAAGAATAAAATATGTTGGGGGTAATTAGGACAAATTATCGAATTAGTTATATAAAGGTTCTTTATTCATTTATTCTTTGAACATAGGAGTGAAATTTAGATTGAGTTTTATTCAACATGTGTTATCTCATTCATTATAATATGGACACTTGTCAAGCTCTCTTTTGATCTTCTTGTAGTATTTCTTTATTTTTGAGCACACAAGAAAACAAAGCGGGGGGAGTTGAATAAATTGTATGATAAAACCTTAAATTTTTTACTACTTCATATGACAAAATATTTACTTCATGAATCAGCAACAATGTAACAATGAAAGAATAATGAATTCTACACAATTGCACAAGTGAACACTAGATTTATATGGAAAACCTAGCTAGGGAAGAACCACACTGAGAAAAGCCACAATATAGAATAATTTACATAAATTATTTTACATCTAAAACACAAGGAAGAAACTACTCCCTGAAATAATGGCTTTATGGTTATACCAAAGATATTTTAGTACTCAATTTTAATGATAAAATTTAGACGAGGCTACAACCTTAAAATACTACATAAAGAACAAAAAAATATATCCACCACAACAAATGTGTACCATTAGCAGCCTTTATCACACTACTTGAAACTTCAAACACTTTTGAATGTAGATATCTTCAGCTCATTTCTTTCAATAATCAATTGGCATTTTTCTCACACACTTCACAATCAAACGTACTTCCAAAAATTTGTCACATTCTAAATGGTTGGTTATATATATGGTTGTAAGTATTTTGAAATTGGTTATAGATTGGTTGTCAAGTGTTTGAGGGTCTTTTAGAAGAGAAACATGTGAGTGGATGAGGTATGTAGAGATTGGTGTGAGGAAGCCAATGAAGAGAGCTTTGAATCAATAAAGATAAATGTTCTTGCAACCCTGTGGTTCACTGTTCTATAGACACAGTCATTAAACCAATGAATTCAAATGCTTGAAGTAACGTGTCTTTGATTGGAAATGGAATAATATTATTTTTAGATTGGTTTACTTACATTTCCTTTCAAATATCTTCATGTTTCATTAAGATTTGAAGGAAGAATACAAAGTTGTGTTTGACTGTTTCTGGATTTTGGATTGCAATCAACACTTTGGGATTTGAAGTCTCCTTAAATGGATTGACTCTCCCACCCTATGGCTAATGTGATTGGTGGGAGGGGTCAAACAATGATAACAATGTATTGAAAGAACAAGACTTTGTAATCTAGAGATTGTGACCAACTATTGTTTAGCAACCTTGAATGTGATAATAGCTAGAAGATCTCTTGAAGTATCCAAATCCACAAGGATACAAGTGAAGATAGTGTGAGTGAAATTGGTAGTGTTTGTATTAACCACTCTAATGTCCCGCTTTCGGTTCTCTAGGAATTGTGACTGATTTCTTATTGTGATGGATTTCTTCTACTTAAATGACCTCAATATACTTGACGCTTGGACCCGAAATTTAGTTCCAACTCGAATGTTGTAATGTCACTGGTTGAGATCTTACTAAATTTGCTCATGTGCCCAATTAGTATTTTATCTATCCTATTTTTATTTGGAATCACTTATGTTTCCCCTTCTCCCCAATGATTAATATTGTAATGAATTGTTTATCTTATTTGTTTACCTCATAGGGGTGCATACATATGTACTTAAGATATCAAAGAATAGCAAAGTAGATCAAAATAAAGTTCTGCTAATGAGATCCTTTCAATAGTCAATTCTTAGAGGCAAGTATAACTGAGAATATCATGAGTAAGAGTTAGTTCAAGTTAAAACATATGGACTGATCCCTTATTGTTTATTGTCACTGTTTGAAGACACTTCTCTCCTACTAATGTATATTTGGTTTGATTACGTATCCCCAAATAGTAATCAGAGAAGTATGTCACTGAATACTGAGTGTGATAAGCCGTCTAATTCCTTGATTGTTAGACACAACTTAATGATTTTCACTTGGGTATTAAATCTATTGATGGGGTGTTTAAATTGTGGGTTGTATTTAATCCTAGCATAATCTATAACCTTTGATGAAATATAGGAGTATTATTCATTGCTCAGAGTACTAATTCTCTTGATTTGAGGTTAACCATTCATGGTAGACTCAGACCGTATATGATTATTATGTGATCAAAGGTGCTGGTTTGGAATTGACTTCCTATGCTAGTATTGTAATTTACATACGATAATATCCAAAGTATTCCAACATTTTTTAGCCCCATATCCCATGCGAAGGGTTTTGCAAAATTACTTAGGGCACCACGGACAGTTGCATCCCTAAGAGGAGACCCTGTGATGCACCAGATTCTCCATTGCCACCCAAAACATTTGCATCAATTGAAGGAAAGTAGGTACGAGAGGGTTATCTGAAATCTAACCTAATGCCAGAGCAATTTGTGTCGCCATTGGAAGGCAAAAAATTAAGCTTACAGAACTTCAAAGGGCAAGGTTAAGAAACAGTTCAAGACTCCACATATGACGTTGGCCAAATAGCATCAATTTGTCGAGCCAATGAGATGCCAATGTGGTACACATCCCTTTGGTTGGTTATATAAGCCATGTAAACAAGACCAGGAAGGTTAAGGAAAGAAAGAAAACCCTCTTTAGCTGAATGAAATGGTTTCAATTTTATTGATTACAGCCAAAAAAAATACATCTAAATCCAATGGAGAGTAATTCGTGACATACCTCTGATTCAAGTCTTAAACCTGTTCTAGCTTCTACCTTCGCGCGCGCTACAATTATCTAATAATGAAATGAGGTTTTAAACCTTTTTTTTTTACTTTATGTTATGCCCGTGTTGGTCGAAATTTCGACCAACACGATGTTAGTCAAAATTTCGACCAACACAGGCATGTATTTTAAAAAAATAAAAGTTTTCCTTCTATAATCCGACTAGCCTAAACATTTTTATTTGATGGCCAAATTGTTTAGTCAAAAAATAAGGTCAAATGTACTAGTGCAAGAAGAAGGGGTGAGTTTTTTAAGAATCTACTAGCTCCAGCTATTCCGTCCTCATCATGTGAATGATGAGAACTAGAATTATTAAATAACATACCCTTAGTTGTGACAAGAGCAGATAATGTTGCACTTATGGCCCCCTTCACCATACAAGAGCTCAGGAAAGTTGTACTATCACTACCCTCGGACAAAGCACCAAGTCCAGATGGCTATACAACACTATTTTTTCAATCTTTATAGGATTTTATTGGGTGGGAATTCTAAACTAATAATAATATAAAATAAACCATATAGAAACTTTTATCTGTGCTAAAAAATAAAATGAGAAAACAATTATAAATTACTAATATCTAAAAAATCTCAAATTTAGTAAATAAATAGCAAGTTTTTAAATTCATATTAAAATATTTTAAAATTTTGAAACATTTTAAAATATTTAAATAAATTTATATATTATTATAAATATTTAAAAATAACATATATTTATATTGTAAAGTATACTATATTGTCTATAATAATTTTTTACAATTTATTAATAATTTAAAGAATCATATTTACTATTTTATAAAATATAACATGTCATTCTATATAGTCTAAAAAAAATTAAGATGTCATATAAGATTAATAGTGCAAAAACAGCTATTAGAGCCATCAACCTGCCCCCTTCTTAGCCAACAAGTGAAAAAAAGGAAAAAGACAACAAAATATCAACATAAACATTGGATCTTCCAAAAAAGGAAACAAGACTAACAGGTCAACAAGGCGAAGACTTTAGGAGTTCTCAAGGGCAAAAAATCTTGGAGATAAGCGCGCCAACTCATTATACAACCCATTAATGGGAGGAAGAAAATGAGAGTAATACTGCAAAAAGAAACACAAAACCATTCGCCGCCGCTTGTAAACCACGTGTCTACGACTCCAAAATTTCCAGACGATCAACCATCCCCCACCGTAGCCCACTGTTTTCTCTTCTACTTAACTCCTCAAACGAAAAAAACAACGAAAACAAGTCCCATAGTTTTGATGAAAACAAGGAATATTTCATACATGTTATATGCATATAATGCCTATTTTTCTATCTGTATCATTATCTTCCCTTTGAACTTCCTATTTTTTGGCCTTGACTTGTGGATCTGTAGATCTTGGGTACATTAATGGCTGCCACCACTGATTCCTACTGTTCTTCTGCAGAGCAGATTCAAACACAGTCTGTCACTGCCTCTGTTTCTCCCAGGTAAATAATCAAACACATTCGGCTTCTTCTAAGCATTTGGGTATTTTGAATTCTATTTCATGTTCTCAATTCTCTTCTTTCACTATCTGTCTTGATGATGGATGGATTGTAGAGTTTGATGAAAATGTTGGGAACAAACTTCTGTTTAGTCTAATCTAGAAGTTAGCATATTGGTTTTGTGGGTTTTCTAAATTTTGTGTACAAACTGAACTTGCAGGCTCTTGTGTTTATCTTGCAAAGGAACTGCTAATCCAGGAAAGGAGTGGGTATTTTCCATAGAGGATGACCATTTTAGCTGGTCTCATTCCTGGAAACCTGCACCCAAACATAGTAAGTCTCCCTCAGTGAAAAGAACATATGGGCCTGGCAAAAAGATCAGGCTCTTGCATTGAAAACATGTTTTCCAACTTGTATGTTCTGGGATAATTGTTTCCAAATCAATTTTTATAAGATATCCAAATGAAGTTGTCTTTTTTGAGAGATGCGGTGTTCATGAATGGCATCTCTTTCACTTGTACTGGTCCTTCCAAATTGACAGATGAAATATAATCAATATTTTTGTGTTAAAAGAATCTCTTGGCGTGCTACCTGTCAATCTATCAGGCGAAGATAGAAAGAAATTTTATATCATGATAAAACACCTGGGTTGTATGGCATGCAAACTACATACAGATCTACTAAGACAAATATGCCATCATAATGCTTTGCCAATAGGAAGTGATAAATGTTTTGTGGCCACTTGGCTATAACAATGCTTAAGTCGGTCTATATATGAACTGCAACTTTTTTTCAAAAATTAGGGTTAGCCGAAAAAGTAGTATAGCCTTTTATCTCTAACTTTTTAGGTGATTTCAATATATATCAGAATCAATGAAACATTGTCTATCGGATTGTGGTGGTTTTTAAGATGCAGATTCATATTAGTCTATTGTTGATCCAAATGTTGGTCCTTGGATTTCTATTGTGGCTTCTAAGTTGAATTGAGTTAAGTTGAATAAATAACTTCTTAGTTGAATATGTTGATTAAGCATCAATTCAAGCTAAGCTAAAAATCTCAAAGCTTACCCGTCAAAATAAAAGGAAAGAAAGATAAAAAAGATAAGAAAGATGAAACACTTATTGAAGAACTGTTACTTACATAAACATCAATGATAATGCTAAAAGTCTCAGAGCTTACAAATCCAAAAGAAAAAGGAAAGAAAGAAAAGAACAATGAAACACTTATTGTACCATAGTTTTGTAAAGGGAGAACCATTCCTTACATGAGTTTCAACGATAATTAGATTTATTGAGCAATAAACAAATACATAAGAAATTTAGACATAAGGGTATCAGATTGGAAATAGTAAATGATAAATAAAATCTGATATTGAAATGTTGTGTTTTAAAGATGAGAAAAAGTTAGAAGGTATTAGGAAATTATTCACTCGTCACTATAGATTTTTAGTTCTTGTATCATGATTATTTCAAATTTTGCAAATTGATCTTGTAATATGCTCAAACTAAGATACACTCCTATAGCCTCCATCTTTGCATATGTAGAATAGAATTGGCACATAGTCTTAAAACTTATATTTGTGAAACTGAAATGGTAGAAATTGGAATATTGAAATTTATTTACATTGATATTTTGATAGTTCAATTTTTGTTATAAGGATTGGCCGTGTTTAAGTGCTATGGAATCTATTGAATTATAAGGATTGTGTTCTCTAAATAAAATTCTTAATTATATTAATTTTTTAATTTGTAGCAAACTAGCAAAAATAGTATGCAAACTTGTAATGGGCCTTAAATGATGTGTACTAATATAATGCTTTGATGATACTATCATATTTTATTTTATCCATTTCCTAAATTTCAAATTTGATGTACTCAATAGATTATAAATTGTTCTTATATCTTTTCAAATGAATTAATAAATATTAAATATCATTGAATACAAAAATCAAACACGAAAATTAATACAAATGTGTGTTACGTTGGGTTAACAAATAGTTGTAGTGATTTAGTTTGAATTTAAATTTTAAAATTTTGAAGTTCAAATTTATGATTGCATAAATGATTTATGTTACGTTTCCCCTCATAATTTTAATCTATATAAATTTAAAATTTAGAGACTTCTATAAATATTTGAATATAAGTGATAACGGTACCTAGATATGGTGATGTCATAAACTAAACTCATGCAAGAACATGCTACTTTTAAACTAGTTCTTACATTAAAGACATTATTATTAAAGTAGCCCCCACAAAACCAAAAAAAAACCATGGACATGAAATTCTCACCCATTATGTGTTTGCTATTTATAATTAACTTTTTATCACGCTCCTCATATTGCAATCCCTTCACTAACTCCACACACCCCATGACCTTTAACTAGAGTGCTTTTTCATAAGTCATTTTGATGGACAAGAAACAAATAAAACAGTGGAGAGCACACTCACAGGGGGAAAAATCTCAAACTTAGAGATTATATATTTTCTATTTATATTAAAACAAATTTACAAACTAATTACAAAATGTTCACAAACAACTGGTTACAACAATAGCTGTCATCACTGATTCCTGCTGTTCTTCTGCAGAACAGATTTAACCACAGTCTGTTACTGCTACTTTTTCTCCCAAGTAAATATATAAATGCATTCTACTTCTAATAATCTGGGTGTTTTGAATTTTATTTGATGTCATGTGGGTTTCCTAAAATTTGTGTTCAAACTGAACTTCCAGGCTTTTGTGCTTATATTGCCAAAGAAATGCTAATCCAGGAAAGGAGTGGACATTTTCCATAGAGGACGGCCACTGAGCTGGTCTTACTTATGGAAGCCTGCACCCAAACATAATAAGTCTCCCTCAGTGAAAAGTACATATGAGCCTGACAAAAAGTTCAGGCTCTTGAATTAAAACGAGGTTTTTCAGTGTTTGTAGATCTTGGTTACAGTAATGGCTGCCACCACTGATTCCTACTGTTCTTCTGCAGAACAGATTCATACAGTCTGTCACTGCCTCTGTTTCTCCCAAGTAAATATATACATACATTCTGCTACTTCTAAGCATTTGGGTATCTTGAATTTTATTTGATGTTTTCAGTTCTCTTCTGTTACTATCTGTCTTGTTGATGGATCATAGAATTTATTTGATTCAAAACGTTGGCAACAAAAATCTATATAATCTAATCTAAAAGTTCGTATATTGATTTTGTTGGGTTTTCTAAATTTTGTATACAAACAAAAATTGCAGGTTATTGCGCTTATCTTGCAAAGGAAATGCTAATCCAAGAAAGGAGTGGATTATTTTCATAGAGGATGACCATTTTATCTGGTCTCATTCATGGAAACCTGCACTCAAACACAATAAGTCTCCCTCAGTGAAAAGAACGTATGGGCCTGGCAAAAAGATCAGGCTCTTCGATTGAAAGTTCAGTGCAGAGAGGTTTTTCAGCTTGTATGTTTCTGGGATAATTGTTTCCCAATCATTTTCCATAAGGTTTTCAAATGGATGTTTTGTTTTTGAGAGATGTGGAGTTCATGAGTGGCATCTCTTTCAGTTGTATTGATCCTTTCAAACTTGACAGATGAAATATATTAAACATTTTGTGTAGAAAGAATCTCTTGCTCCTAGCACCTGTCAATCTATAGGTGAAGATAGAAAGAAACAAAGCTCTGTAATTATCATAATAGAACATTTGGGATTTATGACATCCAAACTACACTTAGATCTAGAAAGACAAATTAACCATCATAATGGGTATATGCTTTCCAAATCGAAAGTGATAAAATTTTGTCATGCCACTTGCATATAACATTACTTGGTTTGTCTATATATAAACTACTAATTTTGGCATGGGGTTGCTCAAAAAGTTTTATAGCCTTTTTCTCTCATTTTTATGTTTTAATTTGGTGATTTCAAGACATTAAGGAAAAAAGACTTATTTATTATAGTTTTGTAAAGGAAGAACCATTTTTCTATTGTAGACGCTAAAAAATGGTTAATACCTGTAGTACTACTTTTTAATATGTTAGCATACTTTCAAAAAATTATTTAGCTATTGTCTTAACCATTCTTCTATGTCGCTCATTTAATCTTTATTATTTGTCGATATTGTGTCATTTTTCATTAATTAAATAATGAAATTTATTTAATTAATTATTAACATTTGTTCCCTATTTTGCATCAATTTGACCTTTGATCATATCTATCATTTAATCTCACCCATTAATTAATCCTAGAAGGGCAAACAACCATTAATTCCCCATTTTCGTAAGTCCTATATTATGGTAAATAAATCATATTTATTTACTCCTCCCTTTTCGCATTTTCCTTCAATTAATTAATAATAGTTAGCTAATTGACTAGTTTACCTCAAATGTGAGAATGAATAATTTTGAATTTAAACTATTGCCTCATTTTCTAATCCCACTAATTTGGCTTCATTTCCACTAACTATGCTACTAATTTAGCCTCCATTAATTTCTCCTTTCACATTCCCTATTCTATTTCCCCTAATTTATCTTTCCACCAACCCCTCATTTTATGCATTTGATTTCTCATTTCCAATTGTACATTTCAATTTGTCATAAAATGTCATAATTTTTTCATTTTCCCAAAATGCAACTCTTATTTTGTCATAAGTTTGTCATTTGCCATTTTGAGTCTTCGAATGTGATCCTAGCCATCAATTTGTCCTTGATTCTAACCATCAATTTGAAATCCAAAAATCTATAAATTGGACTCATTTTCCTCATTCTCAATAACCACACATTTTGAGTATTCTCATGGTTGTCCTCTCAATAATTGTTTTCATTGTAGGTGCATTTTGTCAACATGAGAGCATCATCAATATGGAGAAGAAATAAAGAACATTGAAGCTTCATTGACGAAGTGTTTACTTGATTAGTCTCAATATGTTTATGCATTTTGGCTTAATGGCTTTACTGGTGTGATTAGGATAGGTTTCCATGATGTTTATAAAGACTTTGTGGTTGGCTTATCATTCATTTTTCTATTTTCCAATTTCCTAGTTGACACCTATAAACATTTATGTTAGTTACATAAAAAGAGAAATAAATAAATAAATAATCTACTTAGAGTTTTATACTAGAATAACAAATGTTAAATTAAATGTGATATTGAAATTTGTTTAAATGTAATATTTAGCTAGAATTTTAAGATGTGTAAATAATTGTGAAGACATTAATAATTGGTTCACTCATCACTAGATTTTTTTAGGTCTTATTTCATAAGTATTTCAAAATTTACCAATTAGTTGGAACATGCTCTAGTTTAGATGTGCTTCTCTCTATACTTGATTTCATCAGCTTCAAAATTTTATAGACACGTAGAATCAAAATTGTACTTGTGAGACTAATATGGTAAAAATTGGACTCTTCAAATTTGTTTACTTATTTTCTAATAGTTGATTTTGTGTTATAATGATGAGTGGTATTTAGAAACACCTTTAGAAATATATTGAATTATAAATGTCAAATTCTCTTAAATCAAAACCTTAAACTTTGTAACTTTATACAAACTTGATTGAAGATAGTACAAATAAGCATGTAATGCACCTAAGATGATGTGTACTATTATAATGCTTTGATAATGGTACTAGATTTATTTTATGTACATTTAGTAAATTTCAAATTGTAGATGGACATAATAAATTTATAGGTTGCCCTTATATCTTTCTAAATGAATCAATGAATATTTTAAAATGTAGCAATCAAGCACACAATTCAACACAAATGTGTGTTAGATTAGCTCACAAAATTTGGTAAGACCTATTCAAATTGGGGGGACTTGTTTTTAATTTGAATTTCAAAATTAGGGTTCCTATCCATATTTACATAAATGAATTAGGTCAATTTGGACTAATAGATTTTATTTAAGGTGATGAATTGAAGATTAGGGACCCTGACCAAATCTTTGGGGATAAGTGATTATGAGATCTATATATATGGTAATAGTGTGAGCTAAACTCATGAAAGGATGCCACTTGTAAATTATTATTACATTTAGGATACTATAATCAAAGTGAACCCAAAACATAAGGGAAAAGGTATAGGTATAGAATATTTGTTGAGAAACAAGGTAAAGAAAGCTTGCAATATTAACTTACTTATTTGATTAGAAATCTGAAAAGATTACTAAATCTGAAGTAAACATGTGATTGTAGCATTCAGCATCAATAAAAATACAACCGTGTCGAATAAGACACCAGATTTATGTGAAGAAATCCTTTCTAAGAAAAAAATTATACCAGAAAAAAAGAACAAATATATTATTAATCTTCAAAAGATAGACTAAAACAATAATAAACTTCACTTCACTAATCCAACTAACCCTAAAAATACTTGGGAACTTCAAAGACACTATGATCAAATGGGCACCTTTTCCCTTCATAGATCTGTAGTACGGTGCTGCTATTTGCACTTGTTTCCAATTGTGATGGCCAAAACCAAGAACCTTTCCATAGTCTGATCGATATCTACCTCATGCCTTAACCAGGTATTATTTATTTTACCATCTAATAAAACTATAAGACATTGTGATATTCTACCCCTTCCACTATTGTATTCTGGAATAAACTGAACATTAAGATTATCGCATTTTTAAATATTCACTTCTTCAATAGTTTTCTATTATGGGCTCTATAAATGTCATGAGTACTTTGTCAGAAATTTTTAGAAGACGTCATCATGCATTGTGTTACAATGTCTGATCTGAAAAATGCCTGATCTGAAAATGCAACATTCTTTCCTGGTGTAATTTATTTGAGCTATTGCAATGGCGATGCACATTATATGTAATTTGTATTTTTATGTTTTAGGGATGGCTAGTAATCAGATTACATTATAATTCTCATATGTTTTATGTGAAGATGATATTTAGAGTTTGTTAATATTTATTCAATTAGGAATTTATTTATTATAATTGTCATGTGTTAAATACACAATGGAAAATTAGTTAATATGATTGTTATAAATTTTACATGAAGATGGTGAATTATAAATTTTAAATATTTCATAAATATCTAGTATTATTTTGTGGTTGATATTTTTAGAATGGTGTTATGTGAAGATTTTTTTTGCATGTTCAAGAATGTGAGTTTTATTTCTATGGTTATTAAGTGTTGTTATAAAATATTGTTAACTATGCTTGCATTTTCTTCATACTGAATTAATAATCTGAACCATGAGGTGTCTGGGTACTTTTTTTCATGATTGTGAACACATGTGGTTGATTTGGAGTATACTTCACATGTATTTAATTCTTATGTTTTATATTCATGTTTCTATCTCAGAACCTTAGGATGAACATCTAGAATCATCAAGGGAGAGTGGCTCGCAATGGGGGTTGAGATCCTAAAGTGGTTCTCCAGGGTAACCCATTAACAAGTTGTAATCAACTGATAACCTAATAAATGAATTGGGGAAAACACATTAAACAAAATAAAATTTTTACCTCACCCATGCCTTGAGCACTTGTACAGGTCGGGGATGGGAATAAGATGATGCCTATGGAGATTGGCATGATCAAACTTCCTTTACTTCATGAAACGATTGTTTAGCTCCACATATGTTCCCACTTGGGGGTCGAGGTCCGGAGAGATCGTCTAGGATAGCCCAAGAGGGAGGACTATGTGGCGAAACTCTTCCATTTACATTCTCTAGTGTCCAATCATGTACTCTATGAGTGACAAACTGCAATACTATAATGTTTGTTTGGGTTCATTTTTATTATTGATTTGTGCTTAGCCCTTGTTGTGCTTTGTTTCCTGTGTTCTTATGGGAAGGTACTTGAGTGTTGGAAAGACTCTAGTTATAGTTCTCTTCTTCATTACTTTAATGATACTTGTAATAATATTGTTATTTATATTTTCCATATGTATTTGACATGTTGAATCTCCTCATGGAGATGGATGTAGTGTTTCTATGTATGGGTGTAAATGAACCTCGTGATTATGACAATGATGTTCATAATTAATGAGTTGTATTTTTTTATTATTTTTAGCCGGTTAGGTATGTTTCTAGACATGTTCCTCAAGCAACAATGTTAGGGAACCCTTCTAGGACTCTTAGGGGTCATAAGATAAAATTTTAGATGATCATCTATTTATGTTTCAATGTACATATTTTCTTTGAGCTATTAATATATCTTTATTTTTGCAAAGTTATCACATGCAAATGTAAATTCATAAGGTTTAAATGAAGAAGTGATCAAGTTTTAAAAAATTGTCAAGCTACTTTAGTGTTTTACTATCCTCCTTTTGGGTTCCTTACTGGGGTGTTATAATTGGTATTAAAGACCACACTTCTACATTAGGAACTCTAGGACTTGTGTGCTCATTATGCATTTTGATGAGTGTCATTCAATTATATTCAGGATGTTTATCTTATTTATGGCTTCTTGTCTTATGTTTTTGTTATGAATTTGAACTTATCCTTTTATACCTTTCTATTATCTAGCTTGGCCTTGGAAACCTTGCCTTATGATTATTTTTTATCGCGTGACTAGGTAAGATTGCTAGAGGTCAAGGAAGAGGATGAGGAAGAGTCATGGAAGAGGACTGCGGAAGAGTTCAAGGAAGAGTCAAGGAATAAATATGAGGAAGAGGCCAAGGAGGAGGTTCAAGATGAGCCTGGGGTTGAGATAGTCATGAGAGCCCCCCACTAAACTCTCATCTTGAGAGTTCTCAGAAGGAGTATGATGAATAACATCATCATCATGAGGATTGGAGTGAGGAAAGAAGAGAAGATCAGAGTAGAAGTCAGGGTGAGGAATCAAAAGGTTCTCAGATGTACCATCTTCTGAAGGAGATCCTAAACTATTTGGAGCCTAAACAAGAGAGATTAAAGAATGAGTCTCATTATTCTTGACATGAGGAGAGGTAAAGGACCCAGAGTCTTAGGAGAAAGGACTCGGAGTCCTAGGAGAAAGGACTCGGAGTCCTAGGAGAAAGGACCCAACAATAGAAGAGGATTCTATTTTAGCTAGCCATATGAGGGATCTTCGTAGATCTTGACCTCCTACTTTTGATGGTTCCAGTAGTGGGTAGAGGTATAGACATGGCTTATTAACATGAACAAGTTTTTTATGATGCATCCCTATGTTATTAATGTTGAATAGGTAGAATAACTAAGAGGGGGGGTGAATCAATTATTCCAAAACACTTTTATCAAACTTAATCAATCTGGTACAAACTTAAACGATTTGGATAATTAAAATAGATAAGAACTTGAAAGTACACAAACAAAAAACAACATAACACAAGAGTAATTATGGAAACCCAATATGTGAAAGTCCATGGAGAGACTAATTCTCATCAATAAAATCATCAATCAAGGTGACATTGGTTAAGGTAATTTTTATAAAGGTTCACTACCAATTTACTCACTATAAGTAAGGCTCTCTACCAATTGGGCTAATTGTCCTAATACAAAAATGACTAATTACAAAAAGGTCTTACTGAAAAAATGTGAATTGATAATATTGCATCTGTATATGCATGAGATAGTTCTAGTTAATAGTACAAAAATGAAGCTCTTATTGCAATAGATCTGATTAGAGATCTTCTACTAGACTTTACCAACCTTTTGCAAAAATGAATACTCTTTTCTATTACAAGTTTTCCTTTTCCTTCACAATTATTCCTTGCATTACTTAATCTTCTTCACACATGTCACCACTGAGTATTCATTCAAATAACCATGCTCACATCATATCACCTTAAACATACACTCAAGCGACACCAGTTAAGGTGATTTTTACAAAGGCTCACTACTAGTTTGTCGACTGCAGGTAAGGCTCACTACCGATTGAGATAACTATCCAAATACAAAAATGACTAATTACAAAATGGTCTTACTAAAAAATATGAATTGATAATTTTGCATCTATATATGCATGAGACAGTTCCATTTAATAAAACAACAACATAGCTCTGATTGCAATAGATCAAGTCAAAGATCTTCTACTATACTTTACCAACCTTCTACAAAATTGAATACTCTTGTTTGTTACAAGTTTTCCTATGCCTTCATAATTGTTCCTCACACTACTTAATTTATTTCACAAACTTCACCACTGAGTATTCATTCACATAACTATGCTCATATCATATCACCTTCAACATACACTCTCTCATCTCTTTGGATCTAAATATAAATATTCTATATATAACTATCATTTTGTCCTAGAGAAACATGTTAGCTTGAATACAAAGAGATATTTCACTATAGTTCAACATGCTAGCACCAAACCTAGAAGATAGGTCGCACATATGAGAACTCCATACCACACTACCACAAGGCCCAAAAATAGATTGCACATAAGATAGGCATGTTACATAACATAAAAACCAAAAGATAAATATATTTTGGGTCTGATAGGAATGCCAAAACCAAGACCATGTCTTGATCTACAAAAATTCAACATCAACCGAAGGATAGCACAAGATATATCCTATTAAAAAATTGAATATGTAACTAACATATCAAAAACTTCTAGCAAATTACATGAATGTATGGATAGAAGAAATACTCAAAAGAAACTTTGAATATAGCAACCAATAAAATCCATCCAATCTTCAAATTTATGCATTCACGAAATACCATAGATGTACCAAAAATATATATTATCATTACTAGAGTAGGGACATCCATCCACATAATTCATTATCATACCAAGCCGCATAGGATAGATCAAAATTTGTACATCACCCAGAGTACAACTATCTGATATAAGGGTTTTGAAATCAAAGAAAATAATTTACCAACAAAAACATCTCAACTATCTCTCCCTTTGGCATTGATGAAAAAATAGAAAAAGTAGAAAAACTCCTGAAACTTCCAAAACATCATTTAGAAAAAAAAAAAATCTCAAAAACTCTCACTGAGTTAGATGGGTGAATGTTGAAAGTTGGGTACCAATTTCACCGAAGTCCACTTCCAAAAAAATTTGCAATTAGAAACAGGCAACTGATTTTTACGAATCGAGCACCCGTTTAGGTTCGAGAGCCCAATCCATATTCAAAAATCGGGCGCTCATTTCGGATCGGTCACCTAAAGAGAAACAGGTGCCCAATTTGTAAAAATTGGGCACTCGTTTTGGAAGTCTATTTATTTTTTATTTTTAACCATTTTCATTGTCATTTTTACTGTTTCGAGAATGGGATCACATTTTGCAGAGCTCGGGTGCCCATTTCAGCTTCTCCTGTCGACCCCCTCTTCGATGTTTTTTTGTGTTACAGGTACGTACTATTGTTTTTTATTATTATTTTATGATTTTTCTCATTAAAAAAATGTAGTTTCAAGTTTTTTTAATTAAAAAGCATAGTTTAATGTTGTTTTCAAAATTATTGTATAAATTTAATTATATTTTATGTTCAATTAGTTCTTTTTAATTTTAATTTACTTTGTAATTATCATACCAATGTAGAAAACTGTTAAATTTTTTAATTTAACCCTAGATAGTAAAACAAAAATGTAAACCTAGACACAATTAAATTACAAAACCCGAAGTAGAAAACCAAAACATAAATTTAGACATGTGTAAATAAAATAAGAAACCATACATAGAAAAACAAATATTTACCTAAACAAAACTACTCTCTCTCTCTCTCTCTCTCTCTCTCTCTCTCTCCTCTTTTCTCTCTCTCCTCTCTCTCTCTAAAAAATGTCAAAACATGTTCCTTGAATCAAAACCTTTTGAAACATAGAGTTTTAAAAACATCAAAAACATTGGAATCTTTTTTCAACCAAGTAGGTGTACATTCTTTAAAACAAACATTTGAACATTTGTCTTTATTGTCTTTGTAACCTGTAATATGTAAATAACTTATATGTTAATTTTCAAATTATGACATGTAATTAAATTTTTAACTCTCTCTCTCTCTCCTCTTTCTCTCTCTCCTCTCCTCTCTTCTCTCTCTCCTCTCTCTCTCTAAAAAATGTTAAAACATGTTCCTTGAATCAAAACCTTTCGAAACATAGACTTTTAAAAACATCAAAAACCTTGGAATCTTTTTTCCACCGTACATTCTTAAAAAAAAACATTTGAACATTTGTCATCATTGTCTTTGTAACCTGTAAAATGTAAATTACTTATATGTTAATTTTTAAATTATGACATACATAATTAAATTTTTATTTAAGTCTCTCTCTCTCTCTCTCTCTCCCTCTTTGTGTGTGTGTAAGGTAAAATGATTAGATTATTTGTTTTACGTTTTAATTATTTAAGTCACTCTTTGTAAGGTAAAATGTAATTTACAATATGTTAATTATAATTTTTCATGTTTTTATATGTATGCAGATTAAAAATATGGATGGTTTTAATATTGATGAGATTATAGGTTAGCATGCACCACCACCTCCACCTCCACCTCCACGTCTAGCTCCCCCTCCACCTCCACGTCCACCTCCACCTACAGAGTTGAGAGATAATATTAGGAGAAATGTAGAGGCAATAATGAGAGATGCAAATATTATTAGGAATGATCCCCATCCATCGGCCCAGCTACTATGCCTTGCAGATAGCATGGAAGGCATAGTAGATTCAATACACACATTAGACTCCGAGATTGATAGTTTCTATTCATGGAGGGAGAGTATGCATGGATATTATGTTGACGGTCTCTCTTATAAAGAGGTTAATAATTTAAAAATTACAAAAACCAATATGACACGTTATTTTTTGAACCCTAAAACGGGTGAGGAGATGCTTGGAAAGAAGCCACGTATTTCTATTAGATGGTGTAGACACCCTGGTATAGCAAATTATTTTTGGGAGCGGTGGTGGATGGTATTTGACCATCCACCACACGCTAATCATGAGGTCCCACTTTATTTTTTGAAAAAATTATGGGCTGA